>JARUHE010306063.1:0-12425 GCA_031471125.1 Archaeomysis grebnitzkii | reverse complement strand
TAACAATGATAAACATATAAAAATAATAACCATATAACAATAATAAACATATAACAATGATAAACATATAACAATAACAAACATATAACAATAACAAACATATAACAATGATAAACATATAAAAATAATAACCATATAACAATAATAAACATATAACAATGATAAACATATAACAATAACAAACATATAACAATAACAAACATATAACAATGATAAACATATAAAAATAATAACCATATAACAATAATAAACATATAACAATGATAAACATATAACAATAATAAACATATATTACATAGCAATAACAAAATTAACAATACTAAGTAGCCTAAATAATACAAAAAAATAATAACAAAAATTGTATAACGAACAACACTATTAACATAAATAATAACACTTATAATTATATAATAACATTATTAACAATAAACACGAGAACACTAATTATACAATCATAAAACTCAATAGAATTAGATGTGACGTCACACCTCCAAAGAATTTAATGTTGAAAAAAATTTCTTTCCAATATTCAATGAATCTGTCTAATTGTAAGGAGAGGTTATCATCAATCAGTAACTATGGCAACGGTGCAAATTATTTCCCTTTTAGGTGTTCACCATCTTAAAAACAATGATGATAATAACTATGACAACCATGCAAATTATATTATTATTTTAATAATAATAATAACATTAACTATGACAACGATGCAAATTATATTATTATTTTAATAATAATAATAACAATAACTAGGACTACGATGTAAATTATATTATTATTTTAATAATAATAATAACAATATCTATGGCTGCAATGCATATATATAATAATAATAACATTAACTATGACATCTATACAAATTATATTATTATTTTAATAATAATAATAACATTAACTATGACAACGATACAAACTATATTATTATTTTAATAATAATAATAACAACAATAACTAGGACTACGATGCAAATTATTTTCCTATTAAATGTTTGATAATTACATTTAAAATCTGAACAAAGAAATTAAACCCAAATTGCATCCATCCTACACGCCATCTAAAGCAATCTGTCCAACCTTTATTTATCTAACACCTTCTCTCCGTCACTCTTTATATGGTTCGACAATGGCACAAGTGAGGTAACCCACATTCAAATAACAGTGCTTACCTCACTTGTGCTATTGTCACTCTATATATAGATATCTGAATAATGACTGTTTTCATAGTAAATGAAACCACAGCATAATTATTTGTATTATTTTTTCCAAAACTAGACTTTTGATTAAGAAATTATAATAATCCAAAAAAGTATCGAGAAATATAAAATATATTTGCTGAAAATAAAAATATTATATACTGAAAAAGTATTAAAAATAAATAATATTTGGAAGAAAAAATATTAAATTAAAAACAATTGTTAAAAAATAAACTTAAAAACTCACCTTTTGTGCTTTATCGGGTTCTCCACATTTGAAATGCATCTTCGATCACGTGATAGAAAATCCAAATTAACTAAAGTTAATTAAATGTCAAAAAAATATATTTTAATTACTTTGGCTAAGGACCATAGAATTATTTTGGCACTAAAATATTTTTGGCACTTTTGGTTCAAGACCCAAATCGGTTCAAACGTCCAGCACAAAATTTGTGCCAACGTCAGGTGACAAATTCATCTTATTTCATTTTTCCAGAATTGCCACAGTTTTCATTTTCATAATTATTGATAATAAATTATATCTGATAAATAAAGACATTAATTAGAACAATCCATACTTGCTTTTATACGTTTATAGGTTTCACAATGAAACAACATTAATTACTTATATACTGAAGACGCGTTCTCGACCAAACCTTTCTTGAATTAAATCACATAGCCACAATGTTATACGATGTTTATTGAATCAATAAAAATATTATAGCATTATATCAATGGGATTGCAATCAAGAAAAATTGCTGTCCAGAACACGATTTAAGTCGACCAATAAGAACACATCACATTTAAAATCAGTGAAACATCAAAAATGTTTAATTCTGTGAAAACTTTAAATTTTTTATCAAAACAAAATTGGTATTTACGCTGATTTTGACCAGGGTGACATTTTCCAGTGCTATGAGAGCACCCTGATAGTTCTCGAAAAACGTCATTTAGAGTACAGTTTTTCCCATATATAGAAGACGTTTTTCAAGAAAAAAAAAACACCATTTTTGATTATTTGATTGACGACAGGAGCAACAAGAGTCTTTTTGTCGCACTGCATCCAACACAAATTAACTTGAAGTCCTGATCATGTAATGGTAAGGATCTCAAAGCTTGGCCATATTAATAGATCGCCAATAACAGCTTAACGAAGTGGGATGCTGGTTCCTTGTCCAAAACTTAAACCATGGTTGACATCACGTAACAAAAGTGGAGCAGTGGATGTATGCCAGATTGTAAGGGAACCCCACAAGACTATTCTTGAGTCAACATTTTAACAGCCCAATGTTTGACTTTTCATACAAAGCGATTTTTTTTAAAAAGCCAACATGTCGTGCGAGCATGTAAACATATTTCACTTGGTTAATGAAAAAACAATGAGATAATCATCAGCGGCGGAGTACTTTAATTTTTTCACATTCCTTGTGTAGTAAAAGTGTTCACAAAAAATTGTTTTTCTAAACCTAACATTTTAGGTCGAGAAAAATGTCTTATTAAAGAAAAGAACAAAACTCATTTAATAAATGTGTGTATGAATCACAAATGAACTCATTAGTGTCGAATGTCACCCATTTAATAAGGGTTGCTTTCCATGTTACTTCAGTGTGCTTTTGTTCCTTATTGCATGGAGTTGTCAGGCACTAATGGGTTCAATGCAGGAAAGGATGTCATCATTAACACGGTGCATTTTATAGCCAACCCTTCACAGCCTGTTGAGACGAATTGGAAACGTGCAATTAGTGTGGTTTTAATACTAACTATAATGCATTTCAGTTCTTATGCCACAAATTATTCTGCCATTACATGGTTAAAATAAACAAACCACGCCCACACACATCCTAATACTTTGCCATCTAATTTTAAATGGTTCTCCCATTTTATTTCTTCCCTCAGGGTATACTTTTATCAAATGAACATGTCTTTAAAATTAACCTTAAAAGAAGTGAACAAATAAACAAATGATTATAAAAAGACGAGAAATAACATCAGCGGCAAGAATACAAATGCAAAACAAAAATAATTATAATAATACATAATAACCCTAATAATTGAATAATGACACTTATTAAATAGTAACAATGGCACATAAATAATCAACAACAACAACAATTGCATCAACATCAACAACTACAATTACATCAACAACAACTACAATTACATCAAAAACAACAACAACTACATCAAAAACAACAACAATTACATCAACAACAACAACAATTACATCAACAACAACAACAATTACATCATAATGTAAAACGTAAAACTTAAAAGAGGAACAAGTGAATGTTGGTTACTAATACATACTAGCCACGTGATTATATTCTCAGTACATCTAATACATATTCAAGCCATTCAAATTCAAACCTAAGATGTATCAAAACTACCATTTTGTCACTGCAGAGCATCCACTTTACCTGCCATAATAGTAATAATGATAATGATAATAATAATAATAACAACAACAATCATAATGATGATAATGATAATAATGATAATAATGATAATAATGATAATAATAATAATAATAATGAGTCTAGCTGCCATAATAACTCTAAAGCAATGATCTCATCACGGGTTCACTAAATATATTTATCCTAAGTACCCAAGGAATAATAGAGCTCTTACAACTTTTTTTAAATTCAGGGGTTTGATTATTTTAATTACTAGTGATGTTCTTTGTCCTCTATTTGGGTATTGGCGTTAAGATATGTTAGGTTAGGTCGTACCCGGTTTGCAGACAAGTTATTCAGTGTTTATCTCCAAAAGTGACAGGATTAGACCACAAATCCTATGTATAGAACACCAGTGAGAACCAACCTCAGCGCCATAGCAAAGGTACACGACCTAAAGCTCAGATATGAGGCATCGCTTGGACCGCAGCGGTTTTGTCAGGGAATTAACAACGGGTTTCATTCAACTTTCTTAGCGATTATCATGCAAACATTGGCATGGACTGTTCTTCAATAACTAAAACGTGGAATTCTAAAGCTACGAATTAATGGCGACAAAAAGGTAAACTCAAGCCTAACAAAATATTTGATCCGTAAATAATGTAAAAAAATCGATCGAACGTGAACTTGAACTTTCTTAAAAAATTCAATAGATTCAATTCTATAGCTGGACAAATATTATGCCAGACATGAGTCACGTGTTCCATTGCCTTATTATTCAACATGATCAATGTTTAAAGTCAGATCCACAAGGAATTAACAAACATATAAAAATGATAAAAATGAAAGGTAAGGATTACCATGCAAATACATTTAAGGTGATTACACAATTTATAAAACTAAGATCTAAACTGCATAAGCTATAATTTAAAAAAAATACTTCGGTTTAAACATGGGCATTCTAAGGAATTAAATTCAGACACCATTTGTAAAACTAAAAAGCTTAATTATGGGATCTTAGCATTCAGTATGGTTGGTTGGTTGATGTAGTTTTGGTACCAGGCAATGCGGTAAATAGGGTTTACAACTTTACATAGGACTTAGAACCATTACATAGGACTAAGAACCATTACACAGGACTAATGACCATTACATAGAACTAAGAACCATTACATTAGGAATAATAATCAACCTAACAACATATTGCATTTGCATTTCCTCACCTGGTATAGTCCTGAAGCATAATGGGGGGGGGGGGGGTAAGAGAGGGTCTAATAATAGGGCTAGATAGGTTTGGGATCAACACATTCTATAGAGAGTAGGGTTCAGCAGGATTAGGGTAAACAGCGAACCTATCAAAGGATCCTGCTGCTACTTGCTCACCTTGTGTGTCCCCGAAACCAGGTTCGGACCTTCCTCTAAATGGACAGTTAAGAGTTGGCGAAGACTAAAGTGTTTGAGGTCAAGCTGTCGTCTCCTTCTGCTATAGTTCAGCCGCATAGCCAACGTAACACTGAACTCATGGCATTAACTTATGTTCTTTCATATTCTCTACGTCGTTTAAATGCCAATAATTGATTAAATAATCAAATTAAATTAAAAATATTTAAATATGAATAAGTAAAAAGTAAACAAAGAATAAAAACAAAAATATATTTAAACGTCTTAAAAGAAATAAAAACAAAAACCCAAATAATAAAAATAAAAATTCCAAATTTTAATTTCACTTATTTCAAATATTCTAAATGTTTCGACCAACAGCAGCCACTTCACCACGGTGCGCTCCACCTTAATGAAATTAAGACGAAAATTTGAACAAGAATTAAAGGATGAAAAGATTACAGAGTGACAGTTTGTTTTACAGCAAACAAATAAATCCCTGACGTTGCTTTCCCACTCTCACTCACTCACACTCTTCCTTTCCCTCGCTCACTGACTCACACTCTTCCTTTCCCTCACTCACTGACTCACACTCTTCCTCTCCCTCGCTCACTGACTCATACTCTCCCTTCTCTCACTTCTTTTCTCTCTCTCTGCCATCTTCTTAACGTGCATGAGTAAGTGCGCGGGTGCGCGCTCTAAGACAAACACGAAGAATAAGAAGGGAGAAAAATATGGCGCCTGGAAGTTCTGTTCTTAATCGAATTATTTGCACCTTTGGGAGAGCTATTGGACACGGTCATTAGGGAGCTCTAGATCACCACCAGACTATTCAGTGCCAATGTATTTATTTAAGGGACGAGCAAGGCATGACACATTGGAGGGCTGAGAGGCAAAACAACCAAATTCTAATGTGGTTACTATATCGCTTGGCATACTTTGCCCCTCAGTTCTTCAATTGTGGATGGTTGTCGATTGAAAAGAGCTTGTTTGGTGTTTTGAGATCAAACAAAAAAAACATTTATTATCGTCCACAAAATATGAATTCTAAACAACTAAGGAATTATTTTTGTAGTCATATTGTAAACAAACACACAAAGAAAGAAAGAAACAACATGCACTTTATTTCTGGTTAATATGAATTTGATTGGATAATTTAAAACTACACATTTCAAATATTTTCAGTTGACGAGGAATCTTATTTTTTGGGCGATAGTGCATAAACGAACACGTGTGCCATCGCACAGCACATGTGAACGCGCGGTTTGTATTCTGGTCCCATACAATACTATCAACAACATATTTAATCTTTAAAACAACAACTAACTGAAGGTTAACACACTGCTGCATAAATGTATTGTATTCAGGACATACACAAACTATACAGACACAGCACTAAGAAAACTCAGAAAAGTGTGTCAGATAAGACAGTGACCACGGACTTTGTTCCATATAATCCAGACAACCTATTCCAAAGACACGCCAGAGACCCTTGAACACCGGGCACAATAGTGAGCAAATACCACAATTATCAAATGGTTAATCAATAACCGAACAAATAAATAAATAAACGGTCGGCCATCTGTAAAAGTGATACATTCACGTCTGTTTTAATTATCTGTCCGATATTTGATACTTTATCCAATTACCCGCGAAAATCAAATTCAATTACCCGCCAAAAATCATTTCGATTCAAGATGTTTTTATTCGACACTCGGATGAAGATGTTCCTCAACACAGACACACGACAGGACGGATTAGTCGGCGACTGCTTTGGGTGTGGTCGGTGAAATATTAACACTTTCCCGCCAGATTGTGTCATAAGATTTAAATTACATTGAAGTTACTATTGAAAACCATCCTTATTGTACAGGTCGAATTCGCCCCTTAAGGTACTGAAGACTTGATCACAAAGGTCACTCTTACTACCAATTACGGTCATTCATATTCGGGAAAGGAGCAAAGAGGGAGACAAGACAATGGTCAAGGTCATAATGATATTTTAAAAAAAAGGTATTATGTTGTCCTCAATGGCCGGGGAATTTCAGGGTGTGAGAACAGTTTTCTCAGCTATGACGTCATTAGTAAGGTGTTACTCATAGTGACCGAACTCACTGTCTAATGGATTTCTAGCAAACGTAATTAAGGCGAACCTTCAAGGCAATGTAAATTAAGGAGCAAACTCTGGAAATTTATTGAAATCTATGCTCGCTTAGGTTGAGAAATATTTGTACACAACTGACTTTCAATTTGTTTCCATTACTTTCTTTCGACATTTCTTACATGTAGTTCTTTCTGAGCAGCAAAATATTGATTCGTTTATTTATAATTAATACTGAACATGTTCACGACATCTTACGTAAACGATAACTGGTGGCGTTACTCAAGCACTGAAGAGTATTCATTGGACAGTGTTGACGCTTTATTTATTATTGTATTGTTCAATAAATAAAATAAAGACTATAAAAACTATTACTAAACAGAAATTTTATGCCGGACAAGAAACCGCACAGAGCCGTCGTTTGTTATTTAATAAAATAAAATAATAAAAGAATATAAAAATAAATTAAATAATAAAAAATAAGTGGTAAGAACGGGCTGAAAAATCTACTAAAAGTCTTCATTTCTAAAATTAAAATAAATTGCAACCTAATAAAAAGAAACGACGGACATTAATCCTTGGTTATAGCAATTTTTTCTCACCATGATTCACCAGTGTACAAATGCCACAAAGAGGAAAAACGTTAGAAAATATAAATATAAACAAGCACGTTTTTTATAAAAAAAACAAAACAAAAAAAAAACACGAAATAATTCACCAGTATAAAAATGAAACAAGAAAAACACATCAATAGAAAAAAAAACGTACAAACGATTTAAAAAACATTTAACAAAAACACACGAAATAGAATCGAAAAATAAAATAATTAAATAATTGAACTTTTTTTAATTACGAAAATAAAAAAATTATTTTGTTAAACGAGAAACGTGGCTAGAAATGAACGGAGAGGATTTCGTTAATCCCTTTATTTTTACATCGAAAATTAACGAATTAATGATTTCATTTATTCATGTCCAGTCATGACAATGAGTGACCAGGGTGGAATGTCAGCTCACTTGACCTTTTAACGCACGAAAAATACACTCAAATTTTTTGACTAACTTATTATGTCGACGATAGTTAAAATGGACTAACCTTTGTTAACAGGTTAGTCAACTTTGACTATCTTAAACATAAAAAGTTAATAAAGTGTTTTCAGTTTAGTTGTTATGAGGATTAAATTATAATCACCAGACACCATGTTTTAAATAATTGATTGAGAAAATCCATTTAATTAAATGCAGGTGTGTAAATGTGTTGAAACGTTTGACTATTTGTTTATGTTTAAGATAGTCAAAATTAACATAAAATTGCGTAACATATGCGAAGTAAGTTAGTCAATTTTGACTATTTTAGACACAAAAAGTTAGTCAAGTGTTTTCAGTTTTAAATTATATTTATTATTATCTATCTGGTGGCCACCAGATTAATATTAAGTCGTATATGGATGGATAATCGCACAAGTGAGGTAAGCTATGTTATTTGAATATTGGTTGCCTCATGTGTGCTATGGTCGATCCATATATACCAGGTATTCATTACATCACAAGATCGCTAAAAACGGTCACTTTTTTATTAGTAAAAAATTAATGTGAGGAATAACTCCCTTGGGAGATTGTACAATACAATAGGTTTGCCAGTAAGACCTTCTACAATGTTGGCCCTTCATTGCCTGAATGAAAAAGATCATGAAGAACAATACACATTGAAGTTAGTATTGAAAACAAAGCCTTTATGTTACTGTAGTCTAATAGACAGAACATTGGTCTGTGAATTTCCACTTTGTGCAATAAAAACTACTGAACATAGAATTGAAAAAAAGTTACGTAGCTTCGAAAAAGAATATCGAAAATTTATACTTGGATAAAGATAGAATTAAAGACACACATCTGCAATATGACAAAGACGCGATCTTTACCTGAGATGCAGGCCATGAATGTCATTAAAGTTTATTGGGTGTGAAATGTAAGAGATGATACAATTAAAACCAAGGAAGTAAGCACCGAGGAAATAGAACAAATATAATTAGATCTTAACTAATAACAAGGTTGGGGAAATAAACAATAATAATAGATAAAACAATCATAACAAGTATATCAAGAAATACAAACTAATGCAGAAATAATAATAATAATAATTAATTAATAAATAATAGATAAAACAATCATAATAAATATATCAAGAAATACAAACTAATGAAGAAATAATAATAGACAAAACAATCATAACAAGTATATCAAGAAATACAAACCAATGCAGAAATGATGAACAAAAGAATTACGAATAGTAAGGATGAAAAAATAAACAAGAATAGTAAATTAAAATAAAAAGATCATAAATAAAAGCAGTCTCCATCAACAATAATAAAACAAATAAAACCAAAACATTGGATAAATAAAACAAAACAAAAACGCTGGACAAATAAAACAATACAATTTTATAAATAAAACAATAAAACGTGAATAAATACTTTATCATTTTGATGATATAATCAAAAGTCGAGCTTATGTATCACCAATGATAACCCATCATAAACAATCGACAACAAATGTGTGGTCAATAAAGAAATTACTTTTATTTATCTCCAATGACGTTGACCATTTGTCTGTGTCTAACAAACGCTAAATAACTTAGCAAGCTTGCCATTCAAACCAGAGAAAAGACAATAAACAAAAATAGAAAGAAAACAGGAATATGTAAACAAAGTAAGAGAAATGAAATAAATAAGAACGGAAAGAGATAACTAGAATAAATGATAAAATAAGAAAACAATTAAAACTGTATCTTTTTAACACCTGATCCACAATGTCATACAAAAATTCAAGAAATCATGAATTTAAAATTAATGATTCCTCCGTCAGCTTAGTAACTTGGATGTGCAAACCCAACCGATGAATGTACCCTGCCCCATAACCCAATCCATTTCCACCAACCCAATGTGCCAAGTAAAATCAATAAATTCAAGATCTCACCGAATTAGTTTTTCAAAAACAACCCACTCTAAACGATTCAATTTTGGGAAAAATATTTGAAGCTATCCTATTTTTTTTCAGTTGAGTATAGATATTGAACTAATTATGAATATTTCATGAAAATGTACTGTCTAGTAAATATGTTAAACATTTACATTTAATAATGTATTGAACGGTTAGTTAATATTAAATAATTAAACTTATTTCATTCACCTGCTACACTAAAGAACTAAATTTATCCAAAGTTATTAATGAAAATAAAAAGTTCAACTCCTTCATTGCATGGAGGAACACATTAAGAACATATAAGGTTTTTTTTCATTATCTATTTGTTCCGATTGGACCAGGCAATGGGTGCAAGTTCAGCACATTCACCGCCGGTGTTTTTGCCAACAGCATTTGGTGTTCTCAGGTGGTCGCCCATCCAAGTACCAACCAGACCCAATGTTACTTAATGTTTCAACGTGGCCATGGTCGTTGGCTCTATAAGGATTGGTTCAACAAAACTTGTAACGGATTATTGTTATTGTTAAAATATTGGTGGTGTGATTATTAATGTTATAACTTTTGTATAATAATTGTTGTTTCCAATGCTAACTTCAATGGATTTTAGTTCTTATGACAATAATAATGAATTTGATGACACTAATATATTTCATGACAATAACAATGAATTTGATGACAATATTAACAAATTGTTTGACAATAATAATAAACTTAATGGCAATAATAAACTTAATGGCAATAATAAACTTAATGGCAATAATAAACTTAATGACAATAATAAACTTAATGGCAATAATAATAGATTTTATTTTGAAAACAAGCACAAAACATTATTTTTGGAGGCCGAGGAAAAGCATCAACGAAGATGATTAATTTCGACACTGGATGACTCAATAAAGCAAAGATTTTATCACTCGTTAATCCGACTTTATTGTCGTCATTATTATTACTTATTTTTATTATCATTATTATTATTATTTATTTTTATTATCATTATTATTATTACTTATTTTTATTATCATTATTATTATTACTTATTTTTATTATCATTATTATTATTATTTATTTTTATTATCATTATTATTACTTGTTTTTATTATCATTATTATTATTATTTATTTTTATTATCATTATTATTATTATTTATTTTTATTATCATTATTATTATTATTTACTTTTATTATCATTATTATTACTTATTTTTATTATCATTATTATTATTTACTTTTATTATCATTATTATTATTATTTACTTTTATTATAATCATTATTATTATTTACTTTTATTATAATCATTATTATTATCTACTTTTATTATAATCATTATTATTATCTACTTTTATTATCATCATTATTATTATTTACTTTTATTATAATCATTATTATTATCTACTTTTATTATCATCATTATTATTATTTATTTTTATTACCATTATTATTATTTGCTTTCATTACCATTATTATTATTTGCTTTCATTATCATTTTTATTATTTGCTTTCATTATTATTTATTTTAGTTTCATTATTATTATTTATTCTTATTGTCTTTATCATTATTATTTATTTTTATTATTAGTATTATGTTTTTATTATTAGTATTATGTTTTTATTATTACTTATTATTATTTGTTTTTGCTATCATTATTATTACGTATTTGTATTATCATGCATTATTAATTCTGACGATGTTATTAACATTATTATTATTATTGTTATCATCATTAACATTTATATTGGTACTCTCATTATTGCTTCATTAATTCTGTCAGTGTTACAATTATTGTTATTTGTTTTGTTAATTTTATTATTATTATTATCATTTAGTCTAGCATTGTTAATGTTGTCATACATAATATTATATGAAATGGTTATTATTACGATAAATGTTTTGTTATTATTATTATTATTGTTGTAATTATTATAATCAAAATGCTCATTATTATTATAATTAATATTATCATTATTATTATCATTATAATTAAAGTAAACATTACCATTATAATTAAAGTAAACATTAACATCATAAACGAAGACAACGTTTACGACCGTTGTTACTATCGCAATAATTAGGCAAGTCCTCCTCCGCACATGTGACGTCATCCTTCTTTGTCACAGCCAATCAGATGACTTTGACACTTGTCCTTAGGCAGGTTAGACACACTATGACTATTCAGGTTAGGTTCCAATTACGGTCTATCGCATAGATCGATTGGCTACATTGGGTCTGGGTTGAGGCCTGGCAATGCAACGATGTTATTGTACACCGTTAGGTAAGGTTAGGTACTGTAGCAATGGGTTATTGAACACCGTTAGGTAAGGTTAGGTACTGTAGCAATGGGTTATTGAACACCGTTAGGTAAGGTTAGGTACTGTAGCAATG
>JARUHE010306062.1:0-21237 GCA_031471125.1 Archaeomysis grebnitzkii | reverse complement strand
GAGAGAGTGAGAGAGTGAGAGAGTGAGAGAGTGAGAGAGTGAGAGAGTGAGAGAGAGTAAAAGAGTGAGAGTATGGGTGAATGAGAATATGGGTGAGTGATTGATTATATAAATAAACGGGCCAATGCCCGTATGGGTGAGTGAGTGTGGGAGTATATGTGTGAGAGAATGTGAGAGTGTGGGTGCGAGAGTGAAAGTATGGTTGAGCGAGTGTGAATAGGAGTGTTTTAGAGCGAGAACATTTACTTCATTTGTAGATGTCAACCAAAAAAATAAACAAACAATTGATCGATTTATTTGATCGTAAGCTTGGCTTCAAGCTTAGGTTAATTTTACATTACATAAAGTTGAAAGAAAGAAATAATTAAATAAATTAAAGCTACTTCAGTATGTTTCATTTACTAAACTTGTTAGATTTCAAAATAAAATTTTGAAGCTGCGACTGAAAGTCCCGCATCTATAAACTACTACCGATCGTTGGGGCAAAGGCAGATTTTTTTCAGTACTTAGAAAAACGTTGTTCAAATTCAAGTTTATTTATTCCTAGTTTTTATTTCACAAAATTGTTTTAATGTTTTTTTTTGTAAAATCATCACTTATGGAAAATTGTTTTTTTTTCTCTCTGGTTAGACAGGACTTGGAATACTTAAAAAAATATTTTTTTCTATCAATTTTCATTTCACATATTTTTCATTGAACAGGGAATTACTTATAGGCAATGTATTGTCCAAGGGATGTTTTTGATAATTTAATAGTTATTGCAAATGATAGTTTTCCAAATCTCAGGTTAAACAGGACACATAATTTGATCTATTTGTAGGTTTTTATTTTACAATTTTACAGTTTTTAATGTCTAGCATTTATTCGAGCTTGTTCTATATTTTTTCCTCTTACACTATAGCTGTGACGTTGCAAAATCCAGCAAATGCTCTAACCACTTCTGCAATCCAAAATAATGTGATCACAGTAAAAACAATCGTATTTTTTCGGAGGTTGCTGGCTTACAGGTGCACACTGCAAAGACAGTGTGGAATGTGTTGACTATCTGGAGGTAAATTTAACAGCCAGGCCATCAATGAACGTTTGGTAAGCTTGCTAATCCCGCCTCTTACGCTCTTTCTACTATGCCCTTCCACCATAAAATCCTTACAATCGGTAAACGCATATTGTACATAGCTTAGCCTGGGGGACGCATGCGCATAAAATATATACAGCGGCTGCAATCATCGACCGAAATAAAATATAAATAATTAATTATGCAGACAAATATATTGCGCGCAATGTATTTGTTTTATAAACGTGACTATGCTCATCCATTTGAATAAACCTTCTGACATTAAACATCAAATGCAATTTCGTTAAAAAAAATTGTAAAAATACAGCAAAATTAAACTTTTTCACAAACCTGCATCCAAAAGTTAAATTGTTAATCGTCCTTTTGAAGACATCGTTAATAGTATTTTCTTGTCTCATGTGCATTTTGATTTTCAAAACATCTAAATCTTTTTTCAAATCCTATAAATATGAAAATAATGTTATGGTCTGCTTTAACAAAATTGTTTAAAAAAATTCCCAGTTAATTTAATGAAAAAATGTAGATGAAAAGTAATAAAATTAAATAAAAATATATATTAATATATTAAAATCAATAATAAAGCATATATGAAATGAAATTTTAAAAGTTAGATGACAAGCATTCAAGTCATTGTTTAATGCCGACGACGACGACAGCGTCAGAAATGCTACGCCTATGTAGAGCCTCGCTACTTATTTTGAGAAAATCACAGAATATAGTCTACAAATCATCCGCCGCCTCAAGAATCAGAGGTCATATATAGGAACTCTTATTTCAAACACAGCATAATTATATTAGATTAATAGAAGGTGAACAATCAGAACCTCTTCTTACCGCTGCAATGGATGAAATTAAGTTGCTTGCAAACAGCCTGTGTGTTATATCTTCCCATTGACACTGGAGAGAAATTAGAGGTGTTGAATCAGACCATGGTAAATAATAATATCTGAAAATGTTGAAAATACTTTTTAAAATTTTGCGCAAGTAGGCAAACTTCCCTAAGCTTTCTAAATTCTCACCCTCACAATTTTACGCACATTTTCATTTAGATAATAAAACAAATTTTGTTTTGTCTTTCAATTAGTACATCTAACTTGTCGAGTGTTATTTATGGGAGTAATATTCATCTCAGAAGAAGCAAATGGTGTTACAAAACAGCCATTGTAATGTAAATAATATGTTTTAACCTTATATTATATTGTATAAATGTAATCTTAACCTCTGTATATTCTACATAGTATATTTCATTATGTTTACTTTTAACTGTACACTTTTAATTGTACACTTTATATTGTATATTTCATTATGTTTACTTTATATTGTATATTGTATACTTTATATTTTATATTCTATATTGTATGTTTCATTATGTTTACTTTATATTGTATATTTGATTGTTTACTTTAAATTGTACACTTTATATTATATATTCTATATTGTATATTTGATTATGTTTACTTTATATAGTATATTCTATATTGTATACTTTATATTTGATATTCTATATTGTATGTTTCATTATGTTTCATTTATATTGTATATTCTATATTTCATTATGTTTACTTTATAGTGTATGTTCTATATTGTATACTTTGTATTGTATATTTCATTATATTGTATTTTCTATATTGTATATTTGATTATGTTTACTTTATATCGTATATTGTATATTGTATACTTTATACAATATAATGAAATATACAATACATTCTATATTGTATACATTATATTGTATACTTTATATTGTTTACTTTATATTGTTTACTTTATATTGTATATTCTATATTGTATACCTTATATTGTATACTTTATATTGTATATTCTATATTGTATGTTATATATTTCATTATGTTTACTTTATGTTGTATATTCTATATTTTATTATGTTTGCTTTATTTTGTATATTCTATAAAGTAAATTTTGTATTGTATATTTCTTTATATTGTATATTCTATATTGTATACTTTATATTGTATATTTCATTATGTTTACTTTATATTGTATATTCTATATTGTATATTTCATTATGTTTACTTTATATTCTATATTGTATATTTCATTATGTTTACTTTATATTCTATATTGTATATTTCATTATGTTTACTTTATATTGTATGTTCTATATTGTATACTTTGTATTGTATATTTCATTATATTTTATTTTCTATATTGTATACTTTATATTGTATATTCATTATTGTATATTCAATATTGTATACTTTATATTCTATATTTCATTATGTTTACTTTATATTGTATATTGTATAATTTTTATTGTATATTCTAGATTGTATATTTTATTATGTTTACTTTATATTGTATACTTTATATTGTATTTTGTATATTCTAGATTACATGTTCTATATTCAATATTCCATATTATATAATCCATGTTCGATATTTTATATTCTATATTGTATGTTTCATTATGTTTACTTTATATTATATATTGTATACTTTGTAGGAATAAAAATATTTATTATTATTAACCAAATTATTAAATCAAATCAATTACTTTGACAAATGAAACATGTTGGTGATGACGTTCAAGTAACAACAGAAATAAGTCGTAGCCGATAAGCCAACCCTTTAACTCCTGTTGGAACGAGCTCATACCATGAATTAAATTTTTTTAACAATTACTTTAATGTATTTTCGCTCTTATGGCAAACACTGGAAGACTGAGAGGCAAAAGATGCCAAGTGGTATAGTAACTTATTGGAATTGGGTTGTTTTGCCTCTCAGTCCTCCAATTGATCAGGTATGAGAGGGTTAAAGAGAACGTCTAATCATAAGGAAAGATTAACTTAGGAAACAATGAAGTTTAGCTTATACATTGCATTGCGAGAAACACATAATGAAAATATCATTTGGAAGTATTGTCCTCAGCCGTACAGGGTTCGCTCCTCAAACATATCCGACTGTAGCATCCCGTCACTATTACATTTACGCCATCAAAATTTTAAACTAACATTCACAGTAAGGTGAATTATCATTGTATGTATTGAAATACGAGAACTTAATTAACTGTAAACGATTCAGGATTTTTTCAAATAGAATGCAATTTAAGTATTTAAGGTTTATGGAATCAGGAAAAAATGTTCTTTTTTCATCGATTAGGAATCAAAATTTTGCCAAACCTTGGCTCTGCATAGGCGAAAACTAATTTAAAAAAATTAATTAAAATTGTTATTTAAAAGGATTTGTATTTTGGTTAGAAAGAAACCTTTTACATTGTTTTTTGTTGTAAATTTATGTTTTTTGTTGTAAATTTATGTTTTATGCAAGCTTATATATATAATAAATGTTCATATACAAGTAATGCTATAAACTAATTCAAAGGTTTTTCGAGACAACTTCAAACACTAAATGTATACGTACAAATTGCAATGACTATCTCAAATTATGTAAACTTTACATTATACAGGGTGTACATAAATTAGCTCCGTATTTTGATGAAATTGAAAACCATTATATAAAATTCGTATTGAATTATCTTAATCATGTTCAAATTGGGCTCTGCTGAAAATTTTAATATTCCATATACAGGGTGTCCCTATAAACTTCAAAATTCCTTCTTAATGATAGTTAAAACAAAAAAAAAAACACTAGTACTGACCAAACCTTAAAGGTTTATAGTGGAGACATCTATAAATCATTGCTCTGTATTCAACTAGTTCATATAAAAGTGTAGTTCTTTCAACAAATTCAAGTTTTACACAAAATTTAATTAAGACGGATCATCATTCATAATGCAAATATATTTCATTTGTTAAATAATTATTGCTGTAAAACCAAAAACCAAAATAAAAAAATGTTTACTCTACTTTGGAAAAAATAAAAGTTAAGAATCATCGTAAAAATAGTTATTTCAATACATTTAGGTTTTACAGAAAATTGTATTTAAGATGGATCATTCATGATGCATATCTATTTCATTTGTTTGATAATTATTGTTGTAATACCAAAAATAAAAAATGTTTACTCTACTTTGGAAAAAAGTCCACAAACATTATAAAAATGGAGTTATTTCAATAAATTCAAATTTTACCGAAAATTTCATTTAAGATGAATCCTTCATAATGTAGAAACAATATAAAATATGTTTAATCTACTTTTGAAAAAAAATCCCTAATAACAACTCTAACAACAAGAACAACAACAATCAAGAGTGACTCATAGAGCGGTGCCTTAAATCTCCACTAAAAAAGTTTTACTTACTTGCAGCCATCAAAAACAGGGTTTGTAGGGTGACTTGAAGAAGGGCATGGCATTAATGTGTTTTCTAGTTTATTTCCAAAGTTCCCCATCGAAACTTCCAGCTCCAATGGTTCACCAGCTTCTTTCAACATCGAAACATGAGTTAGATGTGTTAGGAGTACAAAATTACGAGTGCCTCGGAAAAGCTGAAAAAATATTGAACATGTTTTTGAATTTAATAATCAACTATTAAATTAATTTAGTTGTGGTGTTTAGCACCCATATAGTACGCAGTGTACAGTGTAGCTTTGTGAAAATCCAGTGAAATCGCAAAGGTTAACTGAATTTCTTTTACCTGTTATTATTTTTAGGGTTTCATTTGAGCTTTTGTAAAATAAGCTTTGCCCTTTTTGTTGAAAAAAGATTATCTTATATAGAAAGTTAGAACCATGTCAAGATTATATTTTTGATTATGTTATGGTGAATATAGAATAAAGATTACATAAATAGTGTTATACCATGATTTGAAAGAATTGAATTAAAAATATTGAACTAATGTATGCCAAGTAAATTTCTCAGCTAACATTTCAAAGTATCTAGTTAAAATCAAAGTACTTTTTAAAAACGGTTTTGATGAATATGGAGTCAGATTGTTATTCAACATAATTGGACAACATTAGAGTGTAATACGTGGGTTCGTTCTTGTACGAGCAGGATTTACTCATGAACACCCCTAAATAAACACTAAAAAAAGAACAAAATCTGTAAAAATTTAATAATTATGATACATCGAAATTCTTTGAAGACGTGTTGTTGCCTAAATTTGCATCATCAGTTAGGTCTTTCGCAAACAAAAAAGTACTTACTCTGCTTTTGTTGAAACCGGCATCATCCATGTTGCTAATTGGTGATGGTGGGTAAGCCCCTACACTGGTACTCAAGGAGACGAGAACCCTGCCTCTGTATGCACAACCTTCGTTTGCACCTTCATTCATTTTAGTTGAATCTTCCTTTTCCCACAACTCCCACTCTCGCCTCGATCCATAAACATTAACAAATGATGGACCAAAAGTTGGCAAGAAACCTTTCGAAATTAAATAATTTTTATTGTTTTTATATATTATTTTACTTTTATTTTGTTATGACATCAACATTTCTATATTTTCCCTTATAGCTGTTATTTAAAAGAACCAAACAATTTAGAAATTATTTTCAATATTAAATCTAAGCAACACATGAATACCTTCATCTCCAGGAGCCGAGATTGCATCAATTGGAATATTAGCAGTAGCAATTAAATCATCAGGTCCTGCTCTGTCCCTGAAATTCCAGAAGTGAATTAAAATAGACTTCAATGAAGTATAAAATTTACGCAGTCGAACATTTTAAAATTTAATTAACCACATGTTCGTTTGTTAAGAGATTGGACCAAGATTTTATGACCTACACTGAAAGCACTTGACTAACTTTTTATGTCTAAGATAGTCAAGATTTACATCATCAAACTGATTAACTTTTGTTAACAGTGCACAGTGTTGGCTCTCCAAACCACATAAGCAATGGAGCCTTATCCAACTAATGATGGGGATAGTTGGATAAGGCTATATTGTCTATGTGCTTTGAATAGCGAATCATGTGGAATGTAAGCACAGGCTATTCAATTTGATTATGTTAATTTTCACTATCTTAGAAATATTTTAAATTCTTACAAAGTCGCTTGGATAGTTTAAAACTGCATATTTCAAATAATTTTCATTTGACGAGGACATTTCTTTTGCAATTAGTCAATGGTGTTAATAACATGTAATACTAACCAATCCATCAGTTGTATTTTCAATGTATTGCACATTGATGGAAACAAAAATCCAAGGTGTAGACCTTGTTTGAACTCTGGATTTTCATTGGAGTAAAGAACTTTTGTTTGGATTTCACGTCCAGCAAAGCTTGCCATTACAAATGGATCGACAAGCTCTTTCGTTGGCTTCCCAAAATTGAAGGCTTCTTTAAACTTTTGTATTGCGCCCGAATCCACTGCAATAAAAATTGTGTGAATCATTTTTATAGTTATAAACTAATTTCTGCTTATGTCGATAAAAGAAGAAATCAAGTTTTTGTATCATTGCCCAATAAACAAGAGTGTTCAACATTTAACAATGTGTACAAACGTACAGTTATAAACGGTTATGTTGGTTGTTGTAACACATTAAAACATAAATAAGGGTAATGCGAAATTATCGGTTTTACTTATAAGTTAACTGTATAATTGAAAACTGTATATTTTAAATAATGTCAGCTAGCGAAGACTCTTATTTCTTGGGTGATAGTGCTTTTTACAACAATTACACTACTACTGCAGTGAAAACAATTACGTTAGCTTACAATTTTCTAAAATTAAAGAAGAAAAATACATTGAAAAACTAACTTCTAGGAAGATTTTGTGCACAATAGACAGACAATTTGAAGGCTGCAGGTTGCAAGTGAACGCCAGCCGACCAGAGCAGGTTTGCTTCCACATCGTCGTTGCTGTTCTTAGATGCTTTCAAATCCAAGCACATGTCCCCTGGACCAAGAATCGATATGCTGATCTTCAGATAACCTGGTCAAAAGATGAAAGTTTTATCTCTTTACAAATACTTGATTTAGATAAAAAATGATTATGCTAAAAAGTTAATGAGTTAGATTTAGTTTTTCTTTGTTTATATATTTTAAAATAGAAAAGTAGAAAAAAATAATATAGATGACAGAATAATTACATATACCAGATTAGTTGTCTTATCTTCAAATTAGTCTAAAATTGGAGTTTGTTTATAATTAGAAAATTACCAATATTAATTTATATGGTTACACAATATCAACCTTGAATGGTGTATTTATATAACAGTTGCATGTTTTCAACAATCGAATATAATTTCATTATTAATAAGTTAAATAAAATGTTCATACTAATTGATTGAAAAGCACATTATAAAAAATAAGTAATGGACATTCAAATGAAAGTGTATTTAATATAAATAATCATTCAAAACAGTTACTTATGCTATAGATTAATGAATGTTTTAACTAATGTATCGGTAAAAATCTAGAAAGAAAACTATCGAAGTTAATGTACTATAACAATATTAATTTTTGGTTCTATATCCTAATCGAATAGCGGTTTTCAATTTTTTGAACATATGAAGACAATACTAACCTTGCACAGTAGGTGTTGGCTCATCTGGGTGAGCTAGCACTAACCAACGGTTATGTAGGGTATGATCTGGCTGATCATATACTTGTCCAATTTCACACTGGAAGATAAAAAACAAAGTTAAATTTCTAAAGGATTATTTATGTTTATATTTAAATAATCAAACGTTTAATACTAATTCACAATCAGATTTAATATTTTATAAAACCAAAGTTATACAAAAATATGTATGGGCCTAGAATATAGAAATCTTTAATATTTGAAGCATTACTAATTAAAAAAATAAATCATTAGTTGCATCTCTCAGTATCTTTAAATATTAATTGTATAATGTAAAATGATTTGCTTGTGTATACAATACAACTAATTCTACTGTATATAATGTAAATGATATCGTTTTAACAAAACAATCACTTGATAAATAAGCATTATAAAGAAAAAGTAGAAAACATTTTATCTTGTCTATAAACATAAATGTTTCAAGTTATTTTATGCTAAAGTTATATTTTCATTTACGCAAACAGATTAAAAAGATTAGCTTTTGGAACATGTTTTTCAAGTTTGTTAGAAGTCGACCGAAACAATCCTTTATGTTGGACTTTTCTTATAGTTATAAATTGTTGTTCTTTAATGAAACTTTATAAGTTTGTACAAATGTATACTTGAATGTCAAAAAACAGTCATTTTGGTATTGCTAGAATGGATGATGTATACATGCTGAGCAGTCCTACAGAAAGCCATGCCAAGAGGAAAATGTTCATTCATAATCTGCATTTATGAAAAATAAATTATCTGAGGCTTTTAGGAGTGTTCATAAATAAATACACAACGGTAATATTTATTGTTGTAAAACTCACAACCTACACAATCTAATTTAATTAAGTTATGAAATTAATTATATTTTCAATTGGTTCATTCTGATAAAAGAGATCCTGGGTTTAGAAAAATACAATTGACTGAAACTATTAGCTTCTTGATCATTTTCCTAAATATTTTAAATAATAATTAAAGTTAATGCAAAGGTTAGCTAAAAAGAAAGCATTAAAATATAAGTTTCAACTACTTTTTCTTTACTGAAATTTCGTCCAATAGTATAAACAGCTATCATGTTATGTTTATGTGGATACTGAATGAAAACCGAAATGCTGCAACTGGTTTTGTGAAACAACGACAATTAACATCAAACTATACATCTCGATGTAGGATAAGAGCAAAATAAAATCTAATTCGTGGTTGCACCAATATCTGGAAAACGTTTTTACAACGTTTGGAACCGTCGTGAGACAAACCAAACTAATAAATATTGGCATAAAGATGAGGAATAAAGATGGGATAGAAAGGACAAATAATAAATAAGGTACCAGTAAACCAGTGAAATGCAGTGCAGTGCAGCCATTGGCTTAATGTTTTCATAAAAAACTAATGAAATATAGATTAGAAAAAGATTATTAGATTATAGATGGGTTAGAAAATTCAATTTGCAATGGATCATGAATACTATGTACTTTTTGCCCTAAGAAGAAAAACATCTTCAGAATGAACATTATTTACCTTGAAGGCCCCGATTATTGTTCCAGCGCGTAAACGTGATGAGTTGCAAACCTGAAAAGTGTAAAGTTAACGCAATACATTTTTTTGAAAGTGTTTTGTAAGTATAACAAATTATAACTCATTATAATGTTGTCTATGAAACTCTTACCTTAAACTCTACGAAATCTTCCATGATTTCAGTTGGTAGACACTCTTCATGGAAGAAAAATAGTTCATCATACCAAGGCGACACAGTTCCTCTATGCACTCGCGTCTGCTGACTTTCTCCTTTGAAGGTGACTCGACAAACTGGATTGATATCACTCCCTAATAACTGACGAGCCTCTACTATGCGCACTCTTATCTTGAAGGAAAACAATGGATTACAATGCTGGACGATTAAAATATAAAACACAATTATTTTAATGACTTTACTTTTCAAAATGTTTTCTCAGAAAAAAAAACAGGTTTTCAATTTTCAACAGTTAATTCGATTATGATAAAGTAAACTATCATACAAGTTGCAACTAATTCAAGAAACGCAACACTGCATTTACTAGTACTCGTTTTTTTCAGGTGGTTAATTTAATGAAATGTATAATTTTCATCAACTTATTTAACTTGTTAAAAAGTGTCACTCACTTGGAATTTTGTCTTCACTTTGGACATGGAGTCTCGTGCCCTTCCTTGCACCCCTGAACCGACCATCACGGGCATTCCACCCGAGTATTGGGCTCCTTCGACGGCTGCTGCGTCATCAACTGTCATACCTTAAAACATTTTATTTTAAGAAAAAGTGAAGAAAAAGTAAATTCCTATATTATTTTAAGTGAATAGTTCAGAAGTGTGAACATAAAAACGCAAATTAAAATATAAGAAGCATGAAATATATTATATTTGTAGATTTTATTATTTTGCTTTCAAGTTAAGTATATTAGAAGAATCTTATATTAAAATAAATTGATTTATTTTAATAAATTTTCAAAATTAGTGAATGAATATTGGTTTCGCCCATTTTTCAGTAATTGTTTATGTCTTGACACGTCCATATTCGTGCAAACCGATTATTACCATAGTTTTAGAAAGGTTTTTGTTGAAGAAAATTGCTCGGTTTTTAATAAAGCTAAAAACAAGAAGAAAGTAATCACACCATTAGTAACCCATCTTTGAGTCAAGAGTAAGTGCTTAATCAATTATACTGCAAGCAAGCGTGTCATTAGTCATCTCCACAATCAATGCACTTGTTTATATTATTCCTTAATCAAAAATGTTTGTAGGAAAACAATGCTTACCATCCGAAAAATCGGAAGTAACAACTGCAGATTGAATTGCAGCCTGGGGAACATTTCCTTGCACCTTTTGCCCACCTGTGCACAAATAAGTGAGAAGTCAATAGTTTATTAGGTTTAGAATCAAAAGTTAGGTAATTTTTTATTGTGAAAATTGTACATTAGATTTTTTAAGTCTACTACATTTCAGGTTATTGAACAATTTTTTAAATGGTGAAGGTATGCATTTTTGTTCAAGCTAAATGAATAGGTTATGTGTCTTCGAGATTTTAACAAAGTTTATAAACCAGTTTTTGTATACCAAAGGATTAGTAAAATATCAGACGTAAGAGAAGGCGAATTGTACAGCAGAAACAAGAATTTAAAGTTTTGTGGTTCACGATATTTCAGAATTCATAAACGTATAATAAATAAGAAAAATAAACTCCATCCTTTATTGCATACATTGATGAACATACAATAAAGGTTATACTGAGAACACTTGACTAGCTTTCAAGTCTAGGATAGTCAAAATTGACAATCAAATTGACTAACCTTTGTTAACAGTGCACTCTTTTTGTTGTTTCATCAACTTTCTTGTGATTCAAACAAAATCGTATCAGGTTTTACGAATGTGAAACGATTTTGATTGAACCACAAAAAGTTGATGATAGCCGAGTGGGTACGAAGACCGACTACGCATTAATGGTGCGTAAGGAAATCTCATTGTCATCGTTTAGAGTCAGCTCTAAAGCTATTTAATTGGGATTTGAACACGGTTGTATTCCCTTAAAATCTCATATGCTAAGCTTACCCCAGCTTAGAGGACTGCATATCCTTAGGGTACACATCACTTAATGTGGATAGTAGATGACTATTGATATGTAAAAACGGGGCAGAGATCGGTTAAGCTCTATTAGACACGCGCCTTATAATAGCCTTAACTAGTATTACTATTATTAACAAAGGTTGGTCAATTTTATGTCAATGTTGACTATTTTAAACATAAAAAGTTCGTGAAGTAATTTCAGTGTATTTAGAATTATAATTTATATGAATTTACTTCTTATGGCAATAGTTAGAAGTTAATTCATATAACATTGTGTTTGAAATAAATTAAAATTATCAAAACTTAATTTAGAGATATCCATATTTAACTACTATAGAGCCAAACCTCATGAGTTTATAGCGGAGATATCTAAAGAAATCTTTGTTCTATAATCAATAAATCCATATAAAGACCATAAAGACCAAATTATTTCAATGAATTTAAGTTTTAGGAAAAAAATGTTTTACAAATGTTGTCCCTAATACAAATAATTGGATCGACATTAGCAAAAGTTATTTAAATATGAGTTACCTTA
Source organism: Archaeomysis grebnitzkii (assembly GCA_031471125.1). NCBI lineage: Eukaryota > Metazoa > Arthropoda > Malacostraca > Mysida > Mysidae > Archaeomysis > Archaeomysis grebnitzkii. The sequence goes on along the minus strand of JARUHE010306062.1, from coordinate 8,613 downwards.
CTTGTGCTATTGTCAATCCATCTTTAATTTATATTAAATGATTACTGCTCTAAAAACAAAAAGAAAAAACTTAGTCTACTCTTCAAAAACTAAAGCTCCATAAATTCACAAAAAACAATCGAGAGTAATTCATAGAGCAGTGTCTTACTAAAATGATAGACGTGGGTACGACGGACAGATACTCTAAAGCAGCGAAATATTTTTGATTTTCATAAAAATTGAACAAACATTAAAATAAAATCCGAATAGAATAAACAATTATTTTGAGCCATAAAATCTGAAAGTTTTATTGAACAAAAAATTGGAAAATCAAAAACAAGAAACTTCAAAATGAAGAGGCGAGACGCCGACGACCGACCTACGCATGTTGATCTGAAGATTGTTTTGCTTTTGTTCCATTACAACAACATCAAACGTTACAATCAACTTGAAAAATTTATGTCTTTAGTGTAAAAAAAAACCGAAGTTTTCAAACAAAACTTTTTCCATTATGCATTCTTCATAAATATTTTGATAGTTTTTGATATATTGAAAAAAAAATTCACATTGGAAATCATTAATTAATACCAACATCTAAATCTGTTCCTAAATATTCGGTTCTCCCGAGACAAAACAAGAACTAATCGGTCTGTATGGCTCATGGGTGGGCTTGTGAGGCTGGATGATTACAAGAGATAAGGCTCAATCAAGAGTTTTTCTAACAAACTTTTTGCTCTGTTTATACAAACTTAAATTCTTTTCACTGTATTAAATACAAAAATTATTCTTAGCATTAAGAAACTTGCCTTTTGGTTGGGTGTAAGTAATGCTTAGTTGAAGAACGCCACTTGTCGGTTGATCATGTTTATCAAGAAGAGTTTGATCAATTTCTAGAGTACCCGTTCCTCCATGGATTATGTTTCTCAAAGGGATGTCTGCTTTTCCAAGAAGTCTAGAATTTAGAACATTTTTGTAACATACTATCATTGTTTTCGCAAAAGTTTAATGACAATTAAGTACAATCATTAATAATCATCAATACCTAATTATGAAGGTTTCCATTCCCTCCTAAATTCATTTTAATTGAAAAGTAAGGTTTAATTACTGATGGAGATTATGCAATCATCAAAATTTAAAATAGCTTTATCATTACACTCTAATGTTAATGTTTACCTGGTTTAATAATAATCGGTATTAATATAAAATTATACAAAGATTCAGTTCCTTTATTTTGTTGATTATTATAAAATATAAAAACTTTGAAAACGGAATTATTCGCAATATTGTTTTATTTATAGATATGGTCGAATAATTCACAACTGTATATAATTAAAACACTGGACTAACTTTTATGTCTAAGACATTAAACTTTATGATGTAAATGTTGACTAACTTTTGTCAACAGTACAAGCTTTTTAGATGATTCAATAATTTTGCTGTGATTAAATAAAAATCGTATAACATTGGTATAATATGATACGATTTTGATTGAATAAAAAAATGTGCACTGTTAACAAAGGTTAGTCAATTTGGTGTCAATTTTGAATAAATTATACATAAAAGCTAGTCACGTGTTTTCAGTGTAATTGAAAAAAAATCAATGGAAAAGGACAGTGGAATTACTAATTCACATTTGAATTGACAACAGTACAAGTGAGGTTAGCTCTACTATGTTGAAATTTGGGTTGCCTCACTTGTACTGTTGTCGTTCCATTATGCCCGCATAATTCTCAAATGAAAACGTCTTACTTGTTGTATCCAATTTGTTCGTAGTCTTTCACCTCCACCAAGATGGTTTCATCTGGACGGGGAGATTTGTTGCCAATGTCCCAAGTTAAATTCTCGTCCCAGACGGGATCCAAGATTCCTTTTTTCACCTCAGTTTTCTTCTTTTCGCCTGAAATTGTATTGAATATTCGTTACTATTGAGTAATTATCTGGTATGCTGGTAAAATCAAAATTAAATTTCAAATTAGAGTTAAGCTGAAGGACACCAAATGGTATCATTATGATGGTTAGTTTAATTAATTTGTTTCTGTAATCATATTACCTTGGAAAGATATTGACACATATGGATCACTTTTGCCGAACGTTTCCAAATTTCTTAAATTTACGGCATTTCGCACTTTGATCAAAAGAGACATTGTGGAGATTTTGTGCAAACGTCAAATTCACATTTAATAAAACATCTTAATTTATTTATTTATTTATTGTCAAACCTGAAAGAGAAATGGTTTTCATTAATACATCAAAAATAAGACCAAATAATATAGATGTACAAAAACTTGTAGTTTTTATGTTGAAATCCATAGGTTTAAGGTATCCACAAATTGAAAATGGTGTATTTAATTGCATTCATAAGTTTATTTAATTTATTTAATGATGAAATTTATAGCTAAAAATATGTCTAATAATCTTAATCATAATAACCAGCTTGCAGTACCAATAAGTAAATCTAAAGTTTGTCGATCAAACCCCATAAGCCAAACTCTCGCCCAACTTTTCCAGATCCGGATCGGTCTTTCTTCATCCGGGATCTACTGCTTCAACGGTGATCAAGCTATAACAAAAGCTAATCCCGGATCAAAAAACCCGATCCAGATCAGGATAAGTTGGGTGGCGGTTAAGGTAGTTAAACATTGATTCGAGATTTATAACTTATTTGAGTTCAAAATTATATTTTCTTGCATAATGTGCTCTGTTGTTTGACAAACATAAACATTGATAAATGAATAGCAGACGCCTATACATTTGTAAATGTACAAGACGCCTATACATTTGTAAATGTACAAGACGCCTATACATTTGTAAATGTACAAGACGCCTATACATTTGTAAATATAATAGACAGGCATACATTTACCTAGAGTCCTAGACAATCATTACATGCGTTCAAAATTGGCTAAGCTTGTTAGTTAAATTTAGTAAACACGAAGATTCAAGGACTGAACGTATTGTTCCGAAATTATAAAAAAGTTGGGAAAACATAAAACATTTTTTTCTGGTTGTAGTTCCCACAGATTATTGGCACGGTGTTTTGCCCCCTCCAGGTTAGTGGTATGTCTCATTCTATAGTTAGGGCACATTTAACAAGATACACCAACGATAATCTTGTGTGTGTTTGTTTTTTTTACCATTTTTTTAAATAATAAAAAAGTATTCTACAGAAAAGTTTGTTTAAATGAAAATAAAGAACAGTAAATGTTTACAACGGACACGCAATTGTACCTAAATGTACGACAAATGTATTTTGGATTTACAACTCGGCAGCGTTGAAATAATTTTTTTTTCAGAAGTCTTAGAAAAGCTACATAAAATCACCTCACCCAACTTTCTCGTACATACAGAGTGTAAATATACAAATAATAAGAGAACCATTACAAAAACATTTGCGAACGTACGATTTAGATTTGCGATATTAAACATGTTATAATTAATTTACCATTGCATTTATTTCAATAATTTGTAGCTTAATGGACATATTTCATCATATTACAGTTTTAATAAATGGTATATTTGCAAAAAAAAACTATTGAAAAACTGCAAAATTGCGTCAATGTTGTTAAGATTAACCTAAAGAACATAACATTCTACATTGATGTCAATTATTTTTTTTGTGAAAGCAATGTTTACTTATTAAAACATACATTTTATGAAAAAGTTGAAACTTATGGTTAACGAAGATTTTTATTGAAGGGTTAGAGAAAAGTTTAGTTAAAACAATGAAAGCTGAAGATTCTAAAGTAGAATGCTTCCAGGACTTTTTTTGAAAAATGTATATATTTATAAATATTAGACATTTAAGGAGTTTTTAGACTTACCCAATTTATCATCAATTGTATGGTTAATATTACCAACACTGGCCCTTTTTTTTTTATAGAGTTTTTAGCAAAAATAGCTTTCATAAAAACTTTAATATGATTAAGCATGTTCATTAAGCTACACACTATTGAAATAGATGCAATATTAAAGTAATTACTAGAACATATATATGGCAAATCATACGTCTGGTTGTGCATATGTTGAAACAAGACTTAAGAAAAATATACTCCTTATATAACGTTTTTGGTCACCGAAAACCATTTAAGGAGCAAACTGAGGTTAGGTTTTGTTTGGTGGGTCACGATGCTAAAATTTACTTAAATATTGGTTTACGTAGCCTAAGCACAGTGTACTTAAGGACACTGTGGCCTAAGTCTCGTTAGAGATGCCGTCACCCGGGCGTGAAATCACAAACAAACCAAACCGTTGTCGTACAATGGGGTCTATCTTGGTAATATTTACCGAATTTTATTAAAAAAGTACACTATTTTATAAAAAAATTTAATATACAAACACAGATTTTAATGCGTAGCATTTATTCGTACTTGTTTTCATTTAAAAAAACTTATCTGTTAAACAATTTATTATTATTTTGAAAAATGGCAAAATTTTGGTAGAGTCCACAAATCATTCCACCGTCCCAGCAACACTAACACCAAAAATCAAAGGTCACTCACTGATTGAAGCTGTTTTTTAAATACAGCTTAATAATGTAGAAATTAAAATATTTAACATAAAAAATTCACAAAATAGCCATTCTGTTCAGCATATATTTGATCACGATTGTGTTATAATTCTCTGTATAATCAATGATGTGGGCGAGCAACCGAGCACTGGACTTACTCTTTAACTATCAAAGCCTGCAAAGGTTCATGTGAAGTTGGTCTTATGTGGGTATTGAACAACAATTTATTTAGTCAATGGATATTAATTACAAGCTTCATATTCAGACTTGTTTTAAGTTTGATTGACATACTAATGTTCATATTGACACATTATAATACTGTAAAATATTTTAGGTTATATATTTTTAAATATCACTAAAGAAAATATGTATTTATTTGTGTATTTATTAACCAGCTGTTTTCTTAAATTGAGGTTAAGGGCTGGATGCTATAGGTAAGATATGTTTTAAATTAATTACTATTGACAGGCGAATAAACTTGCCACTAGCACAGTAAGATTATTCTTTTCCTTCTTCTTTTTAAGTATGAGGAAATCACAAATGTGTTTACACAACGCGAAGCACCATTAAAACAATGCTTGGGTTAAATTCTGAAGGTTAGGTGCAAAGTTTGCAAATTTAACTTTTTATTAGGATCTTGTGGGCATTAATGTGGAGGAAATTCTCAACTAATAGCCTCAACCGCCCAGGGTTCGCTCTTCAAGCCACGTGAGCAATGGATCCTTATCCACCAAAGTTTGAGGGTTCAAGTAAGCTTTTATAGACTTCATTTTCTTTTGGAAGCTCACATTCGTATGATATTTTCAGTTTTCTGAAGCCCTTGTGGTATTAATGGTAAATAACATTAATGCCCGCAAAGCCATAAACTATCATGTTCACCACAGAGTGATTTGTCATTGTCAACTGTAAATGTTTAAAGTTTTAGCGTTCAAGCATAGGTTTCACCTTTAACCTTGTTTTGTGAGTTACTTTTTTCAAAATAACAAAAAATAGTAGTAACATTAAGAATAATTATAAAAAATAAAAAATAAATATTAAGCACAAACAATAAATGTCCTTATATATCTTTACTTTTTATAATGTCTTCCACAACAACAACTTTTGTTCTACGGTATAGAATTATTTTGAATAAGTTTTGCACTCCGAAATGTAACTACAGCAGCAGTACCCCAGATCAACCTAGAACTTTACAACTAAACAGTTCAAATCGGAACACAACGAATGAATTTTAATATGATTAACTATGGTTATGCTCTTTGTGATATTAGGCCTGCAGACATTATCAAGGTATTGTGTCTTAACTGTGTACACACATTGGCAATCTTGGTAAAACAATTTCTTCTGTCGCTTTTTTATCAACGTTAATAGTTTTATAAATTTGTTTTTAAATTTTCAGCAATACGGAATGGTTATTTGTTTTATTTTTGTAATATCAATAATAATATGTAATAATAATTACAAATGTTTTATTATCGGCAAATTCAGTTTTGTTTAATGTTTCTTTCAAGTTCGTTCGTGTAAACATATGATTTAAATGTATTTCTTTTAAGATAACCGAACAATCATGGAACGGTTATGTAGGAGTGAATTATCTCAATATCTTCAGAACACTTATTCCCGATGACCAATTTGAAAATGAAATCAGATTTAGAAATAACAACAATTCTTATATATTGTGAATGATTAAGCTATATTATTTTAACGTTTTTGAAAATAAAAAGATGATCAAATAATATTTGAATTTCTTCCATAATAAACGTATTTCTATTTTTAAATATTGTAGGGAAATACACTGTTATAGCAGTCCGATAATCTTATCTTCCAATCTGTTTTGTCTATACAGTAAAACTCTTGAAACATAAAATGATAAAACTTAGAAAGTTCCTAAAACGTAGAATCATGAAACAGAGAAATCTTAAAACGCCCACAACATTGTTATATATACAAAGAAAACATGAGACAAGGGCAGGGGTAACGGTGTTAAACGGTATGCCTGAAAAAGAGATTCTTCCTAAAACTTAGAAACATTTCGGGCTACGTTTAAGGAGTTTTACTGTACAACATTTTTAATTATTTGGTAGTTGCATTTGGTGATTAGGGCAATACCTTCAGCGTTGAAGTACCACGAACAATTGAACAAGAAGTATTGATATTGAAACATAAAATTATTGAAGCTGAACGTTAAATAATTTTCTTTCTTTTTTGGTGAATGAAATCGAACACTACATTGACTTTATGTTGCCATATAAAAGTTGAATAAACTAGAAATTTAAAAATTATTCAAGTTTTACAAGACATATATAATAAATATCTTGCAACGCAAAAAATGTAAACTATGTTCAAAGCTGGAAACTGGAGAAATATTAAGTAAAAAACATCTTAAATTTGTCAAGAGCAACCGAAAGATACCTTATTTACTTTAATGAAAGTGATAGGCTATAATATTTTTGGGTATCAAATGATTTTTTATATGGAACACTACTAAAGGCTGAAAGGAAATACCGATACGACAGAAGTCATAAGTTAAATACCATTTTTGAAATGATACGTTGTACGAATTTTTTTCTGTAAATATATAAACATATTAATCATATTATTGTATTTCAATTCGCATTAGTTTTCAAAAAAAATACAATAATTATATTCAAATAATAACTATCAACTAATATCTAAATGTCAACCCACAAAAACTAGAACAACTTATGTAAGGAACTAAAGTTGTGTAATATATCACACTGTTTTTTTTGTTTGATAAAATACATATGAAACTTTGTAAAGCATTTAAATGAATCTATGCGATTAGATAACGCACGAAACGAACAAATAAAACCTTATCTAATTGTTATTACTGTAAGCCTACACAAGATTAAAATGATTTGCATACTTTGAAAACCTTTTGTATCATAAAAACAAAAAATATCTTCAACAACCAAAATTTTTCTAAATAACTTGAGCTAAAGATCATTGAATGAAGTTGGAACTGGGAGTCATTTATTCCATCATTCAACGATGTTTAAATTCTTTAAGAAATCTAAAAAATCACCTACTTCTCGCGTGAAATGTTAAAAACTGAAACGATGAAGAAAATTTAACTTTTGAATTTTTCTCTTTTGGTAACAAAGTTATTAGGCAAATTGTATGTTTAGACCTATATACAATACAATTGAGTTTAATCACAATTTTTCATATTGAAACGTCTTCAATTGAGTAAAAATATTTTAGATTTATTTACCAAACGAAAGAAATTTATAAAACTTGATGGGTCAATTGAAATGTTTTTTGTTTATAAATCAGTATTATCCTGGAATGTTTTTAATTATGGAAAAAATATGATGTTGGAGCTGTGGAAAGAAACAAGTTCAATAATCGTTCTCTAATATTATTAAATTATTTGTGATCAATATTTTTATGTTTCTAATAATGTGTAAGTTGGATTATTTAAAAAAAAATAAAGAAACACATACCACAAAACGAAATTTATAATTTATGAGATTTGCATTATTCTAACTTCATGATTTATGTTTTTATTCATTGAATAACCTAATTATTTTTTTCATAAATTAAATTTTGAAAGCTCATGCAGTAGAATCGATTATTAATTACGAATTTTTATGATTTTTCGAACATGACTTGAAGAAAATTTTCAACTCTGCCCTCAACTGTCCAGGGTCCGCTCATCAAACCAGGTAAACAATGGGTAAGGCTTCATTATTCACGTTGTTGAAAGCAGTAGTTGAAAATTTATTTCACATTAGTGCTCGCAGAATCAAAATTTCTATTATTATGTTTATTATAAATGTCTTTAAGATAAAACACTGACATATGAAATAGAAAATACTACAATTGGTACAAATTTAATTGAAATTAAAGAGTTTATGAAAAACTTGTTCAGTTGAAACCTACCTTAATAATTTGTTCCATAAATTATATTTTTTTTTGCATAATTCATACTTTTGATGGTAAACAAAACAATGGAAAGTATATATTAATTTATTAATATTGAAAGTATTATCATACCCAATGTATACTCAACAGCAGTAGTAGAGTATGATATATGGTATGGTATTAACTGTATTTTTGGTACGATGGCAAAAATGTTACCAAATACAATTACTTTCCAGTTTTGT
>JARUHE010306051.1:0-12425 GCA_031471125.1 Archaeomysis grebnitzkii | reverse complement strand
GTTAAATTCATGTTTAAAATGTTATATTTATATTTAAATGCTATAATGTTTTATGTTCAAAATGTTAAATTCATGTTCAAAATGTTAAAATTATGTTTATAACTTAGTTTGAATAAGATTTCATTTGAATAAACAATCTTTAAAATGTTATATTTATATTTTAAGTTATTTTCTTTGATTATTGCAGAGAAACTAATTACGAGTTGTTTTGCTGATTTGGAAATATGAATTAACGCGTAACTGCATTCAAAGATAAAAACAAATACAATTAATTCATTGCAATGCGATCGCGTCTTCATTAAAATGATTCCGTAATTGTCTTATAGAAACAATTCTATTTCTGTGTTCGTCATTTCGACAAACAATGTAATTAGTGAGAAATGTTTTTATTATTCATGTATCTAAAATACATCTAAATTGTTCATCATTTTAACGGACAATATAATTGGTGAGAAATATTGTGTTATTCATGTATCTAAAATATTCATCTAAAATGTTCATCTTTTCGATGAACAATATAATTAATGAGAAACGTTTTTTATTCATGTATCTAAAATGTATCTAAAATGTATCTAAAAATGTATATAAAATATGCATCTAAAAAACATCTAAAATATGCATAAAAAATGCATTTAAGATATACATTTAAAATGTGCATCACTTCAACTAACAAATTAATTAGTGATAAATGTTTTCATTATTCATGTAGTGTGCTAAAAAAATCATTTTTATCCTCAAGACTTTTTCCGCTTTTTAAAACCAAAAACTTGCCTTAAACCATTTCATTTTTGTAATAAAAACTGATAAAATAGAAAAAAAAACAATATCCTCTTTGAATTGAAATGATATATTTTGGCACCATGTTCACGTATCTAAATAGTTTTTTTTTGGGGGGGGGCAGATGTCTGTATGCCATATTGTATGTATAACAATTAAAGCAACAATGCATTTAGAAAATAATAGTTTTAACTAATAATCAATATCTGCAGTTGTAACCATTAGGTTGAGGATGCATGTAGTTGGTTCGTTATCTAATTAGCATAAATATGTTTTGGTTGAAAATTAATTTTATTTCAAAGTCTAGATGATTTAGCTCGTGAATTTAAATATAAACAAATAAATTAATTTGATAAATCCAAAGAAACTTCATTAAAATAATAACACGTGTTCTAAATTATTTCACTAAAATTAGTTAACAAATGTTATCAGAATTATTGAACACAATCATTATATGTAAGAAAATAAATGCAGCAGCCAGCTTGATTATCAAGAGAAAGGAAAATAGAAAAAAGGATGGCTATTGTGTTTGGTATTCTGTGTGTTAGTGCGTTATTTAATACCGAAGATTTGTTTCATCCAACTAGATGAAAAGTTAATAATGCAAAAAAAAAATTAAGTAAACTTTTTTATGGTATAGGACTACAATTAAAGATATAAACTATGAAACTGAAGAATAAAAAAATGAAGAAAGAACCTTAATTATTAGTTACAAAAAGTAAAAAATGAAGATACTCGTACTATTTTAGTTACAAATAAAAATAAACAGAACGTTTGAAAATATAAAAAACTTTCTTAGTTACAAAAAATAAGAAACGGAGAAAGTTTAAAAAATGATAAAGGTTTGTTAGTTACAAAAATACTAAAAAGAAAGTTTAAAAATGTTTGTGAGCTAAAAAGATAATAAACAAAGAGTTTGAAAATGTATAGAAGTTTCTTAGTAAAATATAATAAACAAAAAGTTTAAAAATTATATAAAAATTATATACTGTAAATAATAAACAGAAAAAGTTTAAAAATTCGTAATTATAAAAATAACAAAACAAAAAGTTTAAAAATTCATAGAGAATTGTTAGTTATAAAAATAATAAACAGAGAAAGTTTAAAAATTCATAGTTATAAAAATAATAAACAGAGAAAGTTTAAAAATTCATAGAGGATTGTTAGTTATAAAAATAATAAACAGAGAAGATTTAAAATTTATAAAAAGGTTCCTTAGTTACGAGATTAGCTAAAGTGAGTAAATAGAGAAGGAAAAACTGTTAAAAGGTGCATCCCATAAAATTCGGGTCACCGTTAAAGTGTAATCAGACGCAGGGAATACTCAGGGTCGCGTTGAGCACCGCATAAAGGGAACATTTACTTAAAATAAGCCTCGTTATTATTCCTTATATTTATTTTATGAACATCTAATATTACACATTAAAAGTGCTTTCTTTTCGGCCCAACAATAACAATAACGACATTGTTTGCCGCTTTATTGCCGTTTATGTTCTTGTTTTCTACTTGTTTGCTACTTGTTTGCTACTTCTGCTGCTGTGATTGAGATCTCACGTGTGGGCGCGGTTGAAGATGTGCAAATGTTTATCGATTCCTCTCGATGTTGATGCAATAAAAAAAGGTTTTGCATATAAATTAATTTATTATTTGGTTGTTTGTATTTACTTAAATTATGAATAAAATGATCAAATGATTCTAAGAATTTTCTTGAACCAGGTAATACACGTTACATATTTAAAGTAATTAATTCCGGTACACACAATTTAATTAAAATAAATCAAACTAAATGAGAAAACATATTTCATACATATTTCAACAATCTGCATGTCACCATTGAATTAAACTTCCCTTATCTTGAGTTTGTATAAAGGGTCAAGTGGTTTCATCCAATGAACAAAAGGATAAATTTAAAACAAACAGTCATGGACTCTGAAGCTATTCAACTCCATAGGTAAACGTAATTAAAATATATAAATCGTATTAAACAGTTAAAATATATAAATAATTAAAATATCTAAATGGTATTAAACAGTTAAAATATAAATAATTAAAATATCTAAATGGTATTAACAGTTAAAATAAATAAACAATTAAAATATATAGATCGTATTAAACAGTTAAAAATATTTAAATGGTATTAAACAGTTAAAATATATAAATAATTGAAATATCTAAATGGTATTAAACAGTTAAAATATATAAACCAATTAAAATATATAGATCGTAGTAAACATTAAAAATATTTAAATGGTATTAAACAGTTAAAATATATAAATAATTAAAATATCTAAATGGTATTAAATAGTTAAAATATATAAACAATTAAAATATATAGATCGTATTAAACAGTTAAAAATATTTAAATGGTATTAAACAGTTAGAATATATAAATAATTAAAATATCTAGATGGTATTAAACAGTTAAGATATATAAACAAATAAAATATATAGATCGTATTAAACAGTTAAAATATTTAAATGGTATTAAACAGTTAAAATATATAAATAATTAAAATATCTAAATAATATTAAACAGTTAAAATACATAAACAATTAAAACATATAAATCGTATTAAACAGTTAAAATATATAAATAATTAAAATATATAGATCGTATTAAACAGTTCAAATATATAAACAATTAAAATATATAGATCATATTAAACAGAAAAATATTTAAATTGTGTTAAACAGTTAAAATATATAAATAATTAAAATATTTAAATCGTATTAAACAGTTAAAATATATAAACAATTAAAATATATAAATCATATTAAACAGAAAAATATTTAAATGGTATTAAACAGTTAAAATATATAAATAATTAAAATATTTAAATGGTATTGAACAGTTAGAAATTAAAAAAATAAAATGCGACAAAAACAAAAAATAAAGGTTGATAACTTTTAATGAAAATATCCAATTGAAGATCACATACAGTGTTACGTCCATTATGGCTAGCTTTCGGTTAGCAAAGGGAGGTTTCGAGTCCACCTTCAAAGGTGAACAAAATGGAACTTAATTTTGTACTTCTCAAATAACATTTTAAAAAATATTATAAATACCATCTAAATACTCGTATTTCAGTAACACATTTTAACGTTAATGAAAAACATTTTAAAGATAAAAAACTTATACTCATAAAAAATAAACTTTGATGATCATCTGCTAATCACCTTACTCCAAAGGCAAGCAAACGCTACATTTGAAGATTATGAACGTAAGCATTGTGTTCATTTCCACTGCTAACAATTTTCTAACTTTAAGGAAATCAGATTGACATTTGATTTGTTAAAATTCAAATAAATATTTTATTTTGGGCGTTTCTTAGAATAAGAACCAAAGGATCATTTCAATGAAGTACAATTGCATTCCATTAATCTTCAACAATATTGAAGCACTTTTCAAGCACAACACTTTTCTTTGGTCTTATTTAACCTTCAACAATATTGAAGCACTTTTCAAGCACAACACTTTTCTTTGGTCTTATTTCACCACACATATAGCCAACATAATTGTCTCATTTGTCACCTGAATCAATTCATGCAACGATGGAAAATAATTTTACAAGAAATATAAATTTCAGTTGAACATATTTTTATTTTATTGTCATAGATGTGAACGCTTCAATTTTATTAAATCTCTACCATCCAGGTTTTGTACATGGAACGCAATGCTTAATAGCCTAAGCACCTTTATGTAATATATAATGTTGCAAATAATCTACACTTTTTTGGTTGTTTAACAAATTATGATGTGAAGCCATTACTTTTACATCACCGTGATGTGTTTGTGTCCAGGGTTGCTTGGTATAATGACGATGTAGGTGAATAAACATTATTCTAATGAGACAGTAAATGACGTTCATTGAATTTAATAAGACATCGCAATGGGGGAATACACCGACGAATATTTCCTTCGTTTATTAAACATTAACATGCGACCCGGTGTTACACGGAGTTTTGTTAGATAGTATTAATGTAAAATTGTTTTCCCATCCTTTACAATGTAAATTTATCTATATAGCTGGTAGTTTGCAATAATTAGATAGCAATTCAACATATATATTTTGCATTAACCAAAATAAAACTTAGAACTCACTAAATTAATGTTTCGTTTAATATTGCCCTAAGGCAGTGGTTCCGAAACTTTGTCCACTCGTGGTACCTAAATTGTCAAATTTAATTAAACAACTTTACAAACATATTACCGCAGTTGCATGATGCCATAAATAATTAAATAAAATTTAAACAATAAAAGTTTAAGTGGAGGAAAATTGCATGTAATTTCTTTTTATTCAATGTATATGTGAATTATGAAGAACGGAGCAAGGTTAAGGATGAGAAAGATGAGTTTGATATTGTTTTGCGATGTTTTCGATATTAGGTCGTAAATCCCCACTCGCATAGATATTATGTCGAAAACTGCATCCGAACAGATAAAACTTTTTTTGATACCGATGGATATTCTTTTATAATATCAATCCAAAATGCATCAATATGTACTTCAGCATAATTGATTTTAAATCCTCGATCACTTGATAGTGATGCTAATTCCCCCTCTCCACTAATTTTCAGACCAATATTAGATGGAATATTTATGAATGGTTTTCGAACCGATTCATGCTATTACGGAAAGGAAGAGTCAATTTTTGCTTCTAAAAATTCAAAAATTTTCAAACAGGAGTAACTTATTTTATGTATTTTTTACGTATTAAGAGAAATATTTCGAGGTTGCCAGATTCAGTTCTATTTTTACAAATTCCAACTTTCTTTTTAAATGCAACCATCCTATCTGTCGTAGTAAGGATATTTTCTACTCTGCCTTGCATTCTTGTATTGACGCTATTGAGTTGTGCAAATATTTCGGTTAAACATGCGAGCTTTGTAACCCAAAATTTACATTGTATATTTTGAAAGAAGCGTTCATGCCTTTCTTCTTTGAAAAATGTTTGCAACTCTTTCTGGAGTTCATTTATGCAACGCAACACCTTGCGCCTGTGCTGGGAATCCATTTAAACACAAATATGTTCAAACAATCGGCACTTCAGCGGCATATATTTTATGTAATTAACAATTTCAACAAATTGGTTTAATATTTGCTTCAACTCGATTGGTATTGTTTTCAAAACTGGTATCTCTCGATGTAGGATGACATGGGTATGTATAACATTAGGATTTTTTTGTTTTATGATTGATAGAAATTCTTTGATGATCCGTACTTAATTTACAAGATAGATTCATGTTTTACAGGTAAACAGACAAAATGTCCAAAGTATCTTGATTCTTTGTTTGACATTTGTTTGCAACAAAAGAACTGATTCATTATTTTGATTACTATTAATGAAGCGAATAAATCAAGCAATTTTATTTCGCTGCTAATGCCTAGTCGGAAATGATCGTCGTATCAACGTTGAACCAGAGGCGTTAGAGTCGTTTCACCGTTGATACAACGATAATTTCCGACTGGGTATCGGTTGATTCATTAAACAGATTCAAAAACAGAGATATTTCAATAAATTAAAGTTTTACAGAAAACAATGAACACTAGTTTATGACTCCATTGTTCACGTGGTTTGAAGAGCAAACCCTGGACGGCTGAGGGCAGCAGGTTAAAAAATTCCTTCACATTAATGCCCGCAAAGTCATTTTACAGAAAACTTTATTTAAAATAGACCATTCAGGATGCATATATCTTTCATGTATGTTTAATAAGTATTGCTTTGAAAAAAATTATTGTACTTTTGAAAAAAAAACCAGACAAGTTCATAAAATAAATCCCTAACAACTCTTAACAACGATCAAGAATAATTAATAGAGCGGTACCTTACGTCTCCGCTAACAAATACTTAAACAATCTTTATAATTACATCTCAATAAATTTGTATTAAATAGATAAAAGTGTGCAATGACATTAACGAAAATAAAATCAATTTAACGTAAATCAAAAATGTATTAAGTAAAAAAAATCTCCTTCAATTTCTCCTCTACTTCTTCATTTTAAAGGAAAATACCAAAAGTGAAGGAGATTGAAGGAGAATGGCAACACTGATATATACGCACCCGCAAATGAGCTAAGTAGAACTACGAATTAAACTAATTCAAAGAAACCAAATAAAAGTACAAATGTTTATTATGGTTAATAAATAGACAGAACAAAAGCAAAATAAATAAATATTTAAAAACCCAAAATAAATATTTGAGTGAATTTATTTTGAAAGAATTTTTGTTTTTAATTTCCTGAGATCTGACTCATCAAAATTTATTGTGATATACATTTTTAAGACATTTTTGTCTTATTTTCAAAAAATATTTTATTTCAATGGAAACAATTTTGTTTACAAAACTATTTCTAAATTTAGAATTTATTTATTTTGATCAAATAAATAAAATTTTGCACATTTTTAATATTATCTTGATTTTATTTCTGTTTTTGTTTTATCAAAAATATTTTATTAGTCATTATACATTCCCTTATTATATTTTATCTTCCGTTTCCTATTTGTATTCGTTTTATTCTTATTCCTCATTTCTTTGTTATCGTTTTATCAATTTCCTAATTGATTATTCTTGTTATTATTCAATTCCATATATTTTTTCCTTCACTTTTGCATTCTTTATTTATTGACCCTTAGTCAAAATGTTCTTTCCATTGATGGTAACAAAATAGTTTCATCCTCAAATTGATATATTTCAGCAAAAATAATTAAACACTACAACAGTACATTTATTCATTAATGAAAAGACAAAATATCTTGTTTATCTATATTTTATTTAAATTATGTTAGAAAGAATTTCAGAATATCATCTTCATACAATTAAAAATTTGAGAACAAATAACTTTTGCATAAGTTACCTTAATTCTTGCAAATAATTTTACCATTCACTCAACAGTAGATGGCAATATATATTTTTTATTTTTGGAGTTGTTCTAGACGAAAATATTCTGTATTAATAAATTTGTTTGTATCTTTCATTCTAATAATACATTTACATACTTTGAATTCAATTGCTTTTATTTTTATTTGCATTGTTTTTTAATTACAGAACATTCATCAGTGCTAATTTAAATAAACAAAATCCCACTAAAACTTTGAAATATGGTTTATAATATAAATAGAAACTTAATTGCAATGATTAATATATAATAAAAACCATAATTGTTTATTTAAAATAATTTGTTAAAGGAATATTTATAAAATGGTAATTGTAAAAATAGTAATACTAATAATAACATTATCTTGATAATATTAATAATGATAATAAAAGCACCATAATTGTAGAAAAAAGTTCAATATATTTTCATGGAGGAAACTTCATTAATAATTAATAAAATTATCTTATATTAAAATACCATTTGATACAGCTGATATATTCAGTTCATTATCACTGATAATAAAAATTAGATTTTATAATCAAGCAAAAATGATAAAATTTAGTTATTGAATATCAAAATAGATTTAATGAAACGTTTGGTGTATCTACCAAGACTTTGTGAAATAACTTACTCCAGTTACACCAATAATAATATTAATAATAATAACCATACAATATATTTACTTCTGAAAACTATCAGGTATTACATTAAAGTTACAGAGATATTACATCCAAGTTATTTATTTATATTAAGCAATGTTTATACTTTATATTTTAAATGTTTTGATGCATTTAAACTTTTAGTATTACTCTAATTTTAATCATAAAAACTAAAATATTTTAAAGTCGAAGGAATTTGTTTACCAATTATTTGAATACACAATTTCATTAATTAGTTCTAACCTAACCATGAAAAAACAAAAAAAATAGCCACTAACAACTAATAATAATACTTAAAATAATAATAACCAACAAGTAATGATAAAACTTAAAAATTAATAATGAACAAAAACTAATGATAATACTTAATAACCAGCAACTATCAATAATGCTTAAAATGATAAAGATAGTTAAAAATAATAATGGCCAACAATTGACAATGAAACTTAAATAGTAATAACAACCAACAACTAACAACAATAGTTAATAAATAATAATAACAATACTTAAAAAGTAATAATAACAATACTTAAAAATTAATAATAACCAACATGTAATGATTATCTGTAACAAACAATGAAACAAAACAACAACTTACATCGACAATAAAAACGATAATAAACGAGCATAAATAATTAAGACTCAAGCCTCTTGAACGGCGCGAGTAATTAGCGTGACTAATGAGCAACCATTCCCTGACCCATCGACCACTCGAATGTCCTTGACGAGGATGTGCTGTGCAACTGAACGCAGATAAAGTCACGTACAGGATGCTGTGCAACTGAACGCAAATGAAGTCACGTGCAGGATGCTGTGCAACTGAACGCAGATGAAGTCACGTGCAGGATGCTGTGCAACTGAACGCAGATAAAGTCACGTGCAGGATGCTGTGCAACTGAACGCAGATGAAGTCACGTGCAGGAGAATGAAATCCAACAAACCAAAAAAAGGAAAACTCGATTCGGGTGAATTTGTTGTAAATTCAATTCACTTTCGTATTCTCGTCGTCTTTATTTTATTCGCTTTGATATCATTCGATCACATGTTTCCATTCACTTCAATGCACGACTCAGGAAGAAGAAGAAAAAAGTTTTGTGTGGAAACGTCTTTACATTGACAGCACCGCTGAATAATCCACAATTTACACTACAGTTTACGTGTTGCATGGTTGGTTCAAAGAAAAGTACAGAGGAAGAAGAAGGAAGAAGAAATAAATGAAAAAGAAGAAAAGGGAAGAAAGAAAGAAGAAGGAAGAAGAAATAAATGAAAAAGAAGAAAATGGAAGAAAGAAAGAAGAAGGAAAGAAGAAGGAAGGAAGAAGGAAGGCAGAAGGAAGGAAGAGGGAAGGAAAAGGGAAGGAAAAGGGAAGGAAGAGGGAAGGAAGAGGGAAGAAACAAGGAAGAAACAAGGAAGAAAGAAGGAAGAAAGAAGGAAGAAAGAAGGAAGGAAGAAGGAAAGACGAAAGAAGGAAGAAAGAAGGAAGAAATAGGGAAGAAAGAGGGAAGAAAGAAGGAAGAAAGAGGGAAGAAAGAAGGAAGAAAGAAGGAAGAAAGAAGGAAGAAAGAGGGAAGAAAGAAGGAAGAAAGAAGGAAGGAAGAAAGAAGGAAGGAAGAAAGAAAGAAGAAAAGAAGGAAGAAATAAGGAAGGAAGAAAGAAGGAAGAAAGAAGGAAGAAAAGAAGAAAGAAGAAAAGAAGAACGAAGAAAAGAAGAACGAAGAAAAGAAGAAGGAAGAAAGGAATAAGGAAGAAAGGAAGAAGGAAGAAATGAAGAAGGAAAAAATGAAGAAGGAAAAAATGAAGAATGAAGAAATGAAGAAGGAAGAAATGAAGAAGGAAAAAAGGAAGAAGGAAAAAAGGAAGAAGGAAAAAAGGAAGAAGGAAAAAATGAAGAAGGAAAAAAGAAAAAAGGAAGAAGGAAAAAAGAAAAAAGGAAGAAGGAAAAAAGGAAAAAAGGAAAAAAGGATGAAGGAAGAAAGGAGGAAGGAAAAAAGGATGAAGGAAAAAAGGATGAAGGAAAAAAGGATAAAGGAAAAAAGGAAGAAGGAAAAAAGAAAAAAGGAAGAAGGGAAAAAAGGATGAAGGAAGAAAGGATGAAGGAAGAAAGGATGAAGGAAGAAAGGATGAATGAAGTAAGAAAGCATGAAGGAAAAAAGGAAGAAGGAAAAAAGGAAGAAATTAAGGAAGGAAGAAAGAAGAGGAAAATAAGGAAGAACAAAAGAAGAACAATAGAAAAACAATACAAAAAATAAAAACAGGAATAAATGTAATCAGTGATAAAGAAAAAATTTGAAAAGAACAACATTATCTCTCAGCGTCAGCTCAATTAAAATAAGAAAATTTCCTTTTTGTTTGTGTAATCTTAAAAAAGTAATTGACTTTTTCTTCAACAAAAAACATTTGATAAATTTACTGTTAAATATCTCGTTCACAATTAGAAATACATTTACATTAAAAACAAAACAGTGCCTTTGAACAATTGTCAAACAAGTTTATTTAACAATTTCGGGTTTAAATTAACAAAACTTGTCAAACACACAAATACTATTTTTTATTTTTTTACTTTGCTTCGAGGCCTTAATTAGCAAACGTTACAGAAGGAATCAGTTGCTTGATATAAATTAACAAAATAATATTATATATATATAAATTATAATATTATATATATTATATATATTATATTATAATATCATATATATTATATATATTATATTATATAGGCACTCTGTCCTAAACCAAAAAAAAGCCTTGTATTTTTCTGAAACGAAGTTAACTTTTTTCCTTCAACCATAACCACAAAAACACTCTGGTCTCGTTCCTTAAACAATATTTGAATAATTGGAGGGTGGGGTAGAAGGTTATTTTGATTATGTTAAGGTCGCAATTATTTGTTCAGCGGGTTAGAACCTATTTAAGCCTCTCTGAAGTGTGCTTCCCCCAACAGATAGAAAGCATTGCATGTTGGTAGCATACCTTAGGGCATATGTTAGGTCTGGATAGTAATTAATGAGTTCGAATGTGAAGTGGTACAGAGTGGGTATTGAATATCCTTAGTATCAGGGTGTAATATTTGCTGTCTCCTCACAAAATCAAATGCTTTGGAAATTTCATATAACTCGTGGACTTTAATTATTTAGATTAAATCCTTCCATCCGTCTGAAAGTATTAAATATTCCGTAAAGGAAATTATCTGAAGGTAATTTTGTGAGGACAGAGAAAACGAGAAGTTTATGACACTCTGTTGAAAAATGAACATCATTATATATGAGATTCGAACATTTATTAATTATGAATAGTATAAAAACGAAAACATGTTGTAAAGATTAACCTTGAATATAGAAAAGCAATATGTCTAATTAAACCGTGTTACATTTTATTTTAATTAGCAATTTGTATTCTGTAAGACTATTTATTTCTTTATCTTTCTATTTAAAGATAATTAAATAAACTTTATAAATAAGATTAAATAAATAAGGAAGTAAGATTAAATAAATAAGATTAAATAAATAAATGAGATTAAATAAATAAATAAATAAGATTAAATAAACTATATAAATAAGATTTATGAAGACTTTTCCTAATTTATTAATTACCGTGACGAAGCAGATAAGGACGCTGCATTAACATCACGTTCGCCTTATTCAAATGAACCCAACATAGAACAGTTTAAAGTTACAATTATATAGTTAACAATATTGTTATTGTTGTTGTTGTTGTTATCTTTATTGTTGTTATCTTTATTGTTGTTATCTTTATTGTTGTTATTATTGTTGTTGTTGTTATCATTATAATAGTTAACAATATTATTGTTATTGTTATCATCAATATTGTTATTGTTGCTGTTTTCATTAGTATTGTTATTGTTGTTGTTTTCATTAGTATTGTTATTGTTGTTGTTTTCATTAGTATTGTTATTGTTGTTGTTATCATTATTATTGTTGTTATCATTATTAGTTCACAATATTATTCTTATTGTTGTTGTTATCATTATTATCGTTGTTGTTATCATTATTGTCGTTGTTGTTATCATTATTATTGCTGTTATTACTATTATTATAGTTAACAATATTATTGTTATTGTTTTTATCATTATTATAGTTAACATTGTTGTTGTT
>JARUHE010306040.1:0-12426 GCA_031471125.1 Archaeomysis grebnitzkii | reverse complement strand
AACTGTTATTTTGATAAAAAGAATAATAAAATAAAAAAAATTAAATAATTGTTATTTTGATAAAAAGAATAATAAAATATAAAAATTAAATAAATGTTATTTTGAGAAAAAGAATAATAAAATATAAAAATTAAATAATTGTTAGCTTGATAAAAAGAATAGTAAAATGTACAAATTAAATAATTGTTATTTTGATAAAAAGAATAATAAAATATAAAAACTAAATAATTCTTATTTTGATAAAAAGAATGATAAAATATAAAAATTAAATAATTGTTATTTTGATAAAAAGAATAATAAAATACAAAAATTAAATAATTGTTCTTTTGATAAAAAATAATAAGAAAGCATAAAAATTAAATACATTTTAGCATAAAAAATAAATGTTAATTAAATTACAGTGAATAACTTGGACTATAATATAAATAAACAAAAATAATATACAAACAAATTTAATACATTGAAGTATTGTACCAAATTCAAGCAACACTAAACTAGCACAAATTCTAGCAATTAGAGTTCCGGAGATAAAACAAATATTAGTTAAAATTATGTCAATTTTTCTGAAGTGATTGTTTTTAAGATGTAGTTATTTTGCCATAGAAAACAAGCTTTGGGTTTAATCAAATACTTTCAGAGCAAGTTGACTATTTTGGTCGCTATAAAAATTAAAAAGTGTAACACTTAATCTAATGACTAGGATTCAAAGGAAATGCTTAATTAAATCAAACAATTTCATCCTCCATTGTTTTATTCACTTTCATTGTTTCACTGTAAATATCTTTCAACTGTAACCAACCAATCAATGAAACTGGTCGGACAAAACCAAATACATTGATACTAAAACCATAAACTTTAATACGTCGCATAAAATGTAGAATCAAATTTCAGCATAAAATGATTTTATTAGCTGACGTCGTTATAAAATCTTGTTTTATATAATTTAACTAAGCGATCGTTCATTTACAGCTGTGATCATCACATCTATAATTATTGCTTAATTATTCACAAAGTTATAAAACATCGATCTTTATTGCGCTATAAAACATAACTGTTAATAGCACCATAAAATAATACTGTTAATAGCACTATAAAATAATATTGTTAATAGCACTATAAAATAATATTGTTAATAGCACTATAAACAATACTGTTAATAGCACTATACCACAATAGTGTTAATAGCACTTTAAAATAACACTGTTAATAGCATTATAAATTAATACTGTTAAAAACACTATAAAACAATACTGTTAATAGCACTATAAACAATACTGTTAATAGCACTATACAACTACAGTGTTAATAGCACTATAAAATAATACTGTTAATAGCATTATAAAATAATACTGTGTAATAGCACTATAAACCAATACTGTTAATAGCACTATAAAATAATATTTCTAATAGCACTATAAAATTTTATTGTTAATAACAATATAGAATAATACGCTAATAAGACTATAAAATGATACAGGTAATAGCGATATAAAATAATAGTGTTAATACTATTATAAAATAATATGATTAATAACACGATAAAATGCTACTAGTAATACCAATATAAAATAATACTGTTTATATCACTATAAAAGGATAGTATTAATAACACTATTAAATATAAATGGTAATAGCCCTATAGTATAATACTGTTTATAACAATGTAACATAATACTTTTAATAGCACTATAAAACAATCATGTTAATAACACTATAAGAAAATACTGTTAATAGCACTATCGAATATGATTGTTAATAGCACTATTAAATAATAATGTTAAAAGTAATGTAAAATAATACTGTTAACATCACTACAAAATAACATTCTTAATAGTAATATAAAATAATAATGTTAAAGGCACTATCAAATAATACTGTTAACAGTAATACAAAATAATACTGTTAATAGTAATATAAAACAATAGTATTGACAGCACTATACAATAAAAGTCTTAACAACGCTATAAAATAACATTATTGATAACACTTAAATATACATAATACTGCTTTTAGCACTATAAAATAATATTGTTAATAACAATATAAAATAATGTTGTTAAAAGCCATATCAAATAATAATGTTAATAGCACTATAAAAAAAATACTGTTTATAGCACTATAAAAAATATTTTTAATTTCAGTAACTAATAATACTGTTAATAGCACTATCAAATAATACTGTTAATATCACTATCAAATAATAATGTTAATAGCACTATACAATTATACTGTTTAGAGCGCTATAAGATAACACTGTTAACGGCACTATCAAATAACACTGTTAACGGCACTAACAAATAACACTGTTAATACCATTATAAATAATACTATTATTAGCACTATAAAATAATACTGTTTATAGCACTATAAAAAATATTTTTAATTTCAGTAACTAATAATACTGTTAATATCACTATCAAATAATAATGTTAATAGCACTATAATATAATACTGTTTATAGCAATATAAAAAATGTTTTTTAATATTACTATCTAATAATACTGTTAATATATTTATCAAATAATAATGTTAATAGCACTATAAAATAACACTATTTGATATCACTATCAAATAATCCTGTTAATATCAATATCAAAAAATAATGTTAATAGCACTATAAAATAATACTGTTTATAGCACTATAAAAAATATTTTTAATATCACTATCAAAAAATAATGTTAATAGCACTATACAATTATACTGTTTAGAGCGCTATAAGATAACACTGTTAACGGAACTATTAAATAACACTGTTAATAGCATTATAAATAATAATATTATTAGCACTATAAAATAATAATGTTAAAGGCACTATCAAATAACACTGTTAATACCATTATAAATAATTATATTAATAGCACTATAAAATAATAATGTTAATACCATTATAAATAATAATATTAATAGCACTATAGAATAATAATTTAAATGTGCTTGCAATACATCACAAATAGCATTTAGAGCAAGACTGTCAATAACAGTAATATTGCTAAAACATTAATACAATATCCCTATCACTAGAAATTAGAAAAATAATTTCATAATACAATTATAAAATAATACAGAGCAACCCTGTTAATATGTTGATAGTATAACAAATTAGGGTTATGAAAAACACTATTACCGTCAATGTAATAGTTGTACGAACGGTGCAGCAACACTATAAGACACTGTTTTTTAGATCACCATGAAACAATGTCGTTATGAGCACTATAAAGAACACTGTTAAGCAATAATATAAAACAAAATTACATCACACGTTTGCTATTGAAATACATGTTATGCTCACTATTTATTAAATTTGTTTCATTTTAAAAATAATTTTTAATTTTCTTAGGAGTAAAATTTTATGTGCTGGTAACAACTGGTCATATAAAAACTTGGACTATTATTATGTTTTTCAGTGTTTTCAAGTTTGTTTCTTCAAAATTATGTTCAATAAATGTTATTTACTTACACATACTAATTATAACGGATTTTTCTGTCCTTACATTAATCTATATTAATGAAGTAAAAGATGAAATATAAAAGTTCTTTCATTCCAACTCTCCTAAATATACTGCCATAGTATTTAAAAAGTATTTTTTACACTTCTTGGTTTTGTAGTTGGTTTTTACCAAGATTTTATTTTCTTCAATAATATTTTGTTTTATCTTAAGTTTTCCTATCTTGTTTGTTCATTACGGCGATGTCCATCGCTTTTTTCCTTATGCTGGCTTATTTAGTTTAACCAGATGCAAGTCCAATCCTCTTTCTCGTTTTTACTTTGCCAATAATAGCACTTTTGTGTGGTAACAATACTTCTGAAGCGCTGAATAGTATTCATTGAAGAGTGTAAAAAAGGTATAAGAAGTCTAAAATTATTGTTATCAACTATACAGTATGATGGTTAACATTTTTTTAATTTTCTTGTAATTTGAAGAACGAGGTATACAAAAAACTTATATGTTAACTTAATGTAAAAAACGATTTGCTCGTAGGTTCAATTAGTTCAGCTAATATCAACCAGTTTTATCTTCCTCACTTTGGTATTAATTTTCCATTTCAAACTTCTTGAGAAAACATTCTTCAAATATAATTAATAGAAATCTCAGTTTTATAAAACATAATTCTTATCAAATATGAAAGAAGAAACTTTCTTTAATAAAATCTGAAATTAGATTAAATTTTCAAGAAAATTGAAATTGATTTTTATGTTAAATTAAATGTCTCTGAAATGAAACGTTTCTTCACATTTACATACAAGATGGCGATGAAACTTTAATTACAACTACGATCATTTTTGTCATACTTTTAAACTTATTTTTATTTATATTAAAAAATAACAGTTTTATATTATTTGTATCTTATTTTTATTTATATTAAACAATAATAGTACATATGTATTTTTTTAAAACTTATTTTTATTTATATTAAAAAATAACAGTTTTTTATATAAATTGTATCTTATTTTTATTTATATTAAAAAATAATAGTATATATATATATTTTTAAAACTTCTTTTTATTTATATTAAAAAATAACAGTTTTATATAATGTTTACTTATTTTTATCTATATTAAACAATAATAGTATATATAGATTTTTTTTAACTTATTTATATTTAAAATAAGAAGTTTATATATAATTTTTGTTTTAAACTTATTTTTATTTATATTAAAAAATAACGGTTGTTATATAATGTTTATCTTTTTTTTTATTTATATTAAACAATAATAGTATATACATATATTTTTTTTTAAATTTATTTGTATTATAAATAAGAAGTTTATATTTATTTTTTTTAAACTTATTTTTATTTATATTAAAAAATAACAGTTTTTATATCATTTGTATCTTATTTTTATTTGTATTTAACAATAATAGTATATATATTTTTTTAAAAACGTATTTGTATTTAAATTAAAAAATAATAGTTTATATATCATTTTTTTATAAACTTATTTTCATTTATATTAAAAATAACAGTTTATATATAATTTTTATCTTATTTCTGTTTATATTAAAAATAAAAGTATGTATATATATTTTTTAAACTATTTTTTATTTATATTAAAAAAAATAGCTTATATATAATTTTATTAAACTTATTTTTATTTATATTAAAAAATAATAGTATATACAAATCATTTTTTTATATACTTATTTTTATTTGTATTAAAAAAATAACAGTTTATATATAATTTTTATCTTATTTTTATTTATATTAAATAATAATAATGTATATATTTATATACATATTTTATACCTATTTTTATTT
Source organism: Archaeomysis grebnitzkii (assembly GCA_031471125.1). Taxonomy (NCBI): domain Eukaryota; kingdom Metazoa; phylum Arthropoda; class Malacostraca; order Mysida; family Mysidae; genus Archaeomysis; species Archaeomysis grebnitzkii. Next base: position 7,165 of record JARUHE010306040.1, on the reverse strand, counting down.
ATAATAAAAAATAATAATTTATATATAGTTTTTTTTAACTTACATTTATATATATATAGTCTATATATATCAATTTTTTTATAAACTTATTTTTATTTGTATTAAGAAACAACAGTTTATATATAATTTTTATCTTATTTTTACTTATATTAAACAATAATACTATATAGATATATTTTTAAACTTATTTTTATTTATATTAAAAAATAATAGTTTATTTATCATTTTCTTAAACTTATTTTTATTTATATTAAAAAATAGAAGTTTATATATAATTTTTTTTAAACTTATTTTTATTTATATTAAAAAATTAATCTATATATATATCATTTTTATATTTATTTTATTTATATTAGAGAATAATAATATAAGTTTAAATATAATTTAAAATAAAACATAAAAATAATTTAAATGTTTATTTTTTAATTTTTCCGTCTTACATAAATAAGAATAATTTTGTCTTGAAAATTGTTTTTTTTTAATATTTACTTTTCTTAACATTTTTCTAAATGTGAAGTAGTTTCATTTTTATTTTTTTAAATGGATCAGTTTTCTCAGAATACAGCTTCATTTTTTTCATACAAAATTTGAAATTAATTTTGATAATTTGTGTGTGTATTCATCAAATTAAATAAAAGTTAATGTTTGAATCAAATCCTAAATATTTGACATTATTTAGTTATTTCTCTCTAGCTCTCTTTTTCTTTCACATCCCTACCTTTTTTTCTTTTTTTTTCTCTCTCTCACTCTCTCTTTCCCTTACATAAAATCATTTTTCATTTGTTTTCTCTCTTTCTCTCTCTCTCTCTCTTTCTCTCTCTCTATCTCTCTCAATCACTCTATATATATATACCAACATTTCGGCTTTCATGTGTAATTTCATAGTGGAAAAGTGGTCTTCAGGTACATTTGGCCTACTCAGGTGTAAGTCAAGATCACACTTGAGTACATGGTCTTTTTTATGCTGAATTAACAAACAAATTCATTTAAAAATAGATGTGTGTGCTACATACGTCCATTTGCTAATGGAATATGATCTATATTTATTTAATTTATCTTTTGTTACCTATTTATGTAGCTTTTTTCTTGGTACAGGTGCACCATTTTCCTTACACGTATATAAATGTACATCTGTAAATATATAACTTTAAACTATATGTCTATATAATGTTTAAAAATGATAAAAATGTACAATATATTTATTTTACTACGTCATTCAGTTACAATTTCTAATGAAAAGTATGTTTTCGTCAGGTGTCTCATATAAATTACACATGAAGACCAGGTACACTTGAAGGCCGAAATGCTGATATATATATATATATATATATATATTACTGTATATATGTTTCATCATGCATTTGAATCTTTGTACGTATGTATGTAAGCTCTTTTCTCACACCATAATAATATTTTTGTTAAATATTTCTTCCATTATTAAAAGATATTTAGGTTTGTTATATCTTCGCCGTCGATCTTCAAGAGGGATGAAGAGAGCTCAAGTGTTATTGATGAATTGTCTCGAATATTGATGTCTCCAACATTCTCCCACCGAACGCACTCTCAAACATTTTATTTCACTTCACCTAAATTGCATTTATAAACATTTTCATCACACAAGTTTTTCAACAATGTTCATATTTTCTCAATAATTCTCAGAAAATTTATTATCAATTTTATCAAAATTGATTTTCCATTGTGTTTATGATAACACATCTTGTGGCTAACTTTTGTTGATGATAACAATAACTGTTAGTTACGGCTTTGATGAAACTCACATGAAATAGTTTTTAATCATTTGAGAAAGTATTTTATATGCCATCATAAAATGTTAAGTTTGTATTGTAAGTAAGGTTTTCATTCGGCATACGTATTTCATAGCTGGTGACACGTATAGAACCGTATGGGAGCGCACAAATATTTGTAGCTTCAATGTAATAACGGTAAAAGACACATCAGTTCATTATCAAGAACTATCAAATCAAAGGTGATGTATGTTCCTGGGAAGGGAAATGTATAAGACCACAACTTACTAGTGCGAAAGCAGTTCAGTTGCCTTCGCATCATTGTTTTGTTGTTCTGATATCAAAAGTGAAACCACATAAGAAAAGTTTATAATTATAAATTAATTTAACTGATGCATATTTTTATAAATAAAACAAAATAAGATGTTTCATATACTTCAGTTTTTCAAAAACAAAACATTATTGTTATATTTTATTACTTTACATCGAATTTTTTAAATCATTTTCTGTTTTAATGGAGTGGTGGTTTTTAAAAAGTTTTGCAATGTTCAATACATCAAAAAGGTTTTTAAACAAATAATTGTACTTGACGCCATCCACTTTTGTTCTTCAATATTACCAACATAGATTACATATAATCAGAACAATCCTACAGCAATATAGAAGTTAACATAAATCCCAGTAAAATAAAACCTCAAAAGTGAAAGCTCTTTAAATTTTAAAATTAACAAAGTCCAGTTTAAAAAAAAATAATCAGTATTCAACATATTTTCGTATCCTAAATAACGAGTTTCTGCAATTTACTATTTGAAAGTAAAGTTAATTTCGTATCTATAGTGCATATATAAAATTTGCCAAAATTAAATTTATAATACAATTATAATGAAATGAAAGCGTTCAATAATTTATTTTTCCTGCTTAGTTTAATTTCAAACGTTTTACATCAAAAGAACGGTTCATAAAGGAGAAAAACGAGAATAGTATTTCATTAAGTTTTTAAATTTTCAATAAACTAATTTATTTTCACAAGATAGAAGTTTAATGTTATTTGGTTTGTTGAAATTCTCTTTACTTAATTTTTATTTAAACATACCTTCAGGTTTGTCTAATAACCGACATTTTTGAGTGTAATACTTATTTTATAGCAAACAAAACAAAATATTAAATAAAACACGGTTGATTAGGTTGAAATATCCAAGAAAAATGTATTCAATAAAAAACTGTAAGCCAGGCTAAAACATCTAAGAAAAATGGTTAAATAAGAAATGGTTGATCAGGCTAAAATATCTAAGGAACATTAATAAACAAAAACTATTGGTTATTAGGCTAAAATATCTAAGAAAAGTATTAAACAAAAAACTGTTGTTTAGGCTAAAATAACCAAGAAAAATTATTAAATAAAAAACTGTTTTATTAAGCTGAAATGTCTAATAAAAAGTATCAAACACAAAACTGATGATTAGACTAAAACATATTTATAAGAACACCAGGAGCAATGAAAACTATAGTTCCACAACGTCTGCTTTACGACTTACTGTAAATCTTTTCCACTCTTTAAGCATGAACTGTAGTTCATATATTTAAGAACAAAAATAGCTAAAAGTTATTAATGAAAAAAACTTTAACTTGGGAATGTTATTAGTAGAAAAACCTTTAATGTGGCTAATAAAATTAATGAAAAACATTTTAAAGTGGCCAATGTTGTTATTGAAAAAAAACTTTCATGTGGCGAAGGTTTTTAATGAAAAACCTCTCTCATGTAGCGAATGTAATTAATGAAAAACCTTTCATGTGGCCAATGTTATTAATGCAAAACCTTTCATGTGGCGAAAGTTGTTAATGGAAAAACGTTCATGTGACAAATGGTATTAATGAAAAAACTTTCCATGTGGCAAATGTTATTAATAAAAAAAATTTCATTTGGTGATTGTTGTTAATGAAAAACCTTTTATGTAGCGAATGTTATTAATGAAAAACCTTTCATGTGGCGAATGTTATTAATGAAAAACCTTTCATGTGGCGAATGATATTAATGAAAAACCTTTCATGTAGCGAACGTTATTTACGAAAATAATTTCATGTGGCGAATGTTATTAATGAAAAACCTTTTTATGTAGCGATTGTTATTAATGAAAAAGCTCTTATGTGGCGAATGTTATTAATGAAAAAAACTTTCATGTGGCGAAGTGGGGTTAATGAAAAACCTTTTCATGTGGCTAATGTTAAAAATGAAAAACCTTTCTCGTGGCGAATGTTGTTAATGAAAAACCTTTTCATGTGGCGAATATTTTAATGAAAAACCTTTTTTTTGGCAAATGTTTTTAACGAAAAATTTTTCATGAGGCAAACGTTATTAATGAAAAACTCCTCATGTGGCGAATGTTATTAACGAAAAATATTTCATGTAGCGAACGTTATTTATGAAAACACTTTCATGTGGCAAATGTTGTTAATGAAAAAAAAATCATATGGCGAACGTTATTAATGAAAAACCTCTCATGTGGCGAATGTTATTAATGAAAAACCTCTCATGTGGCGAATGTTATAATGAAAAACCTTTCATGTAGGGAACATAGTTTATGAAAAACCTTTCATGTAGCCAACGTTATTTATGAAAAACCTTTCATGTGGCGAATGTTATTAATGAAAAAAAAATCATATGGCAAACGTTATTTATGAAAAACCTCTCATGTGGTGAACGTTATTAATGAAAAACCTCTCATGTGACGAATGTTAATAATGAAAAACCTTTTATGTAGCGAACGTTATTTATGGAAAACTTTTCATGTGGCGAATGGTATAAAGTAAAACCTTTCATGTGGCAAATGTTATTAATAAAAAACTTTCATGTAGCGAACTTTTTTATGAAAAACTTTTCGTATGGCGAATATTATTAATAAAAATAGAAAACTTTTCATGTAGCGAACGTTATATATGAAAACAAAACTTTCACGTGGCGAACGTTATTTATGAAAAATCTCTCATGTGGCGAACGTTATTAATGAAAAACCTCTCATGTGGCGAATGTTATTAATCAAAAACCTCTCATGTGGCGAATTTTATTAATGAAAAACCTCTGATGTGGCGAATGTTATTAATGAAAAATCTTTCATATAACGAACGTTATTTATGAAAAAATTTCATGTGGCGAATGGTATTAATAAAAAACCTTTCATGTGGCGAATGTTATTAATGAAATACCTTTCATGTGGCGAATGGTATTAATAAAAAACTTTCATGTAGCGAACGTTATTTATGAAAAAAAAATCATGTGGCGAATGTTATTAATGAAATACCTTTCCTGTGGCGAATGTTATTAATAAAAAACTTTCATGTAGCGAACGTTATTTATTAAAAAATCTCTCATGTGGCGAACGTTATTAATCAAAAACCTCTCATGTGGCGAATGTTATTAATCAAAAACCTCTCATGTGGTGAATTTTATTAATGAAAAACCTCTGATGTGGCGAATGTTATTAATGAAAAACCTTTTTATGTAGCGATTGTTATTAATGAAAAAGCTCTTATGTGGCAAATGTTATTAATGAAAAAACCTTCCATGTGGCGAATGATATTAATGTAAGCGTTTCATGTGGCGAAAGTGGTTAATGAAAAAACTTTTCATGTGGCTAATGTTAGAAATGAAAAACATTTCATGTGGGGAATGTTATTAAAGAAAAACCTTGCATGTGGCGAATGTTATTAATGAAAAACCTTCCATGTGGCAAATGTTATTAATGAAAAACTTTTCATGTGGCGAATGTTATTAATGAAAAAGCTTTCATGTGGCGAATGTTATTAATGAAAAACTTTTCATGTGGCGAATGATATTAATGAAAAACCTTTCTTGTGGCGAACGTTATTAATGAAAAACTTTTCATGTGGCGAATGGTATTAATGAAAAACCTTTCATGTGGCGAATGTTATTAATGAAAAACTTTTCATGTGGCGAATGGTATTAATGAAAAACCTTTCATGTGGCGAATGGTATTAATGAAAAACCTTTCATGTGGCGAAAGTTAGAACTCATGGATGCAGTTACCTGTTCCGTTGCAAGAAGAAAGAAATTGTTTGGGAAAATTAAACAAGTTTCAAATTCGAAGCCATTTTTTATGGCAGAGAAGAGTTGTTCAATTATACAAATAGGAGAAAAGTTTAATTCTTTCAGTTTTTACAAAGAAACGTTTTTTAATGTTTGTTTCTTTGTTTATTTGAGTTTATCAGAAACAAATTTGTTTTAATCTGAACTATACAAATTTTAGTTATTATTGTAATAACATAATATTTTATTATATTTATATAAACACAACATTTCATTATAATTATATAAGCACAACATTTTATTGTAATTGTATAAACACAACGTTTTATTGTATTTATGTAAGCACAAATATTTATTATAATTATATAAGCACAACGTTATTATTATTATAACACCACAACAGTTCATTATAATTATATAAAACAACATTGTGTTAAAATTATATGAATACACTTTATTATAATTATACTACCACAACTTTTATATTTTATAATTTTATACAGCTACATTATAATTTTGTGAAAAGTATGTACATTTTCGCAAAGATCTTCGGCGAAGATTTTTCAAAGATCATTTGTTGCCCCCAATAACCTTGGCGACGATTTTAAAGAGATTTCGTCTGGTCACCATGGCAACCATATATATTTTCTTCCAATAAATAATAAATACATGACTATTTATTCTTAAAATCCTTTGAACGTTTACTTCAGCAATAGCATGTCTCTAAAATGCATATTTTCGAACATTTGACGTCAAAGACGATTTTCAAGTTATTTGGCGACGGAGACGATTGTTGAATTACATCCAGGTGACGGAGACTGTTGCTAGATTATGGTCCGGCAACAAAGACAATTTAAAAAAAATGTTTGTTGGCAACGGGGACGATCGAAACATGATATAATTGTCTTGGCATTTGTTTAGAAATACTTTTCCTGTGTACATCTATGGTGAAAAAGTGGCCTTCATGAGCATTCGGCGGTACTATGGTGTACACCAAGTGTACACTTGAATACATTGTATTTTTTATGCTGAATTAACAAATAAATTCATTTAAAAATAGATCTAGATGCTACATACGTCCATTTGCTAATAGGATATGATCTAAATTTAATTAATTTATCTTTTATTACCTACTTATGTAGCTTTTTTCTTGGTACAGGTGAAGTCATTTTCCGTACATATATTTATTTATATATTTATAAATATATAACTTTCTAAAATTTAAATTCAATCATATATCTATATAATATAATTAAATTATAAAAATAAATAGTATATTTAGTTTACTATGCAATTCAGTTACAATTTCTAATAAAAAGTATATTTATGATATCGTCAAATGTCTTATATAATGTACACATGAAGGCGAGGTACACTT
>JARUHE010306029.1:0-12426 GCA_031471125.1 Archaeomysis grebnitzkii | reverse complement strand
TTTATATATATATATATATATATATATATATACTTCATGTGTTACATATAATAAGTTTGATCAAACATTACAACGGCTTACAAAATGAATATAATTTTGAAGAATAATTGGCATAAATAAAACCCACAACTCAATCACAGTTAAAGATGTATTGTTCAAATAAAGACAACTCATTTCCGTTGAATATATCAATAACAGTAATGTCATAATCAACCAAATAACTTCTTTGTGTGATATATAATCATAACTTTTTTGTTAAATTTCAAACGCACAATCTATGAAACAAAACTACATCTTTTATTTATTATTTGATCGATATTTTCTTTTTTAATTAAATTACAACTAAATGATTACCGATTCGGTTAACTTGTTTTTATTTAATGTAGGTAAAAATAAATTGTTGTTTATGGTATATTAATTTAAGTATAAATTGGCTGAACAATTGGATAGACAATAGCGCAAGTGAGGTAACCTGCTTGATTACCTCACTTTTGCTATTGTAGATCCAATTATTCTTGATTATTTTACTTTGCTTAGTGGTTTCCATAAATTTCTTTTAAACACCAACGTCATTAAAACAACCTTTGAATTTATATAAGAAAAACATTGGAAATTACCATTTGTATAGCTCCTCCAATGATATTTATATATATATGATAAATGAAGGCAGTATTTGAATGTTGCTATTAAATGATATATGAATATTGTTAACTTTCTGGTAAACAAGAAATTAAGTAACTTTCAACAAAAATTATTGAAAACTTTGACTTCACTATTTTATTCCAGAAACAAAAAATTCATAACACTTTCATGTACGGTCAGTTGACAGTACATTCACATATCGATAAAGTATTAATACAGTATCAATACAGTATCAATACAGTATCAATACAGTATCAATACAGTATTAATACAGTATCAATACATGATCACCAAAGTATCACTACAGTATCAATACAGTATCAATACAGGATCACCAAAGTATCACTACAGTATCAATACAGGATCACAAAAGTATCAATACAGTATCAATACAGTATCAATACAGTATCAATACAGTATCAATACAGTATCAATAGAGTAGTATAACTTGAATTTTGAAACTTGAATATTACAATTAGAGTCAATGTTAACACGTTAATACCTGAAAAAAACGTTGTTATACAATGATATTATTTTTGAAAATAAATCTTTGATTAAACCAGGCACTAAGGGTTACAAAATCTTAGTCGACATACCTGAAGAAGCGCTCTGAAGTTATCCATCATGGAAGACGATGTCATCGCCTGCAAAAAAAAGATAAATATTTTGTACAATGAGGCAAATGATTTTGTGCAAACAGTTAAGTTATATGGATGACACACACATACATAAATAAATAAGAAACCACAGATAACATCAAAATAAAGTTAAAACCTTTCTGTTTAATAAATATAAATAATTTAAATTGTATTTTTATTTTGTCACAAAAATAAGAATTTAACATCAAAAACAATATTTAATGTTAGATACAAACTAAACATTTGTTTTTATTTTTCATACATTGTATATTGCAAAAGATCTGTTAGTTTTATTAATTGATTAAGAAACAAAGTTTAAATTATGAAATAAACTTTTAGCTTCACCATGAAACAAGTGCGATAAGAAATGTTTTAATAATTCACCGTGATTTATTGAGTATAATTGAGAGTTACATTAGCTTGATGGTTAATGGTTCTGGTATTTGTTCTATTGATTGTTTGAGCTATCAACAGATAAAGATGACACTGTGCATTATCTGTTGAATGTCAAGCCAGCATTTGTTTATGAAAGTCTTCGTCAACCCTCACTTAAAAGAGAAACTTGTTGACAATTTGATGTTGAACTTCTATTTTGTTTCAAGTTTTTGTTTTTTGTTTGTTGTCACGTTGCTTAAGTTTAATCTAAGCTTAACAGTTTTTCAAAATATTTTGAGCTAAAATCTTAAAAACTAAAACAATTTTTTTATACAATTAAATACTATGTTCATGTTTTTAAGTTATATAAATCCCTCTAAGAATAAAGTTTAATGAGATTTGTTTACGTAACAATTGCATTTGTTACACAAAATGTATTTTATTTTGTAGTAAAAACACATATACAAGTCAGAGATAAATGAATGAAAAAATGTTTGGAGAACTATAAAAAGAAAATGAGTTTATAAGATCTATGGTAGAAATTTATTTTAAATCAAGAGAAAAGTATGTAGAAACAGTTTTGTATCTTGTAAACACAACTTTAATAAGTCAAGTACTCGTAATGTAAAAAATGTTCACATAAATCTCATTTTCTTTTATAAAACAATTACGTTTGTGCCAGACTAGATTTTTGAGCAATAATTTTGGAATATTTATTTGGCTTCAAGAGCCCCACACGACTTGTGAATAAACAACATTAGAGTCAATAATAGAATAATTTCCCAGGGGCTCCAGCCTCACACCAGGCCTGCGATCACCATCGTTTGTTCTGCTTAGGATCAACCTGACTGCTGCCTCTCGCCAATCTTCATTTCGCCTGTCTAACCACCTCCGAAATACGACCTAGCTTTGCTGGTGAACTCCATTTGTGTTTCATCTTTTTGTTTACATCAGTTTAGAATGAAAGGCATATTTGGTGTTTTGTTTATCTTAAGTAATAGTTTTGGTAATATAATCAATGAGTTTTGCTTTTGACCTATGGAATGGTGAAATATGATGTAATGCTGATATAACACAGAACAACTTAATGTTGTTTAATAAAAAATTAAGATAGTTATGATTCAAATGTAGTAACAAATATAGAGAAATAACATAATTATAGAATACAAATTTTGCAAAAAAATATCTACTGTTATTTTCATGAGGTTCTTGCATAACATCAAAACACAATACATACAAAGTTTTTGTTGTATTTATTTTTACTTTTTGTAATGCTAATCTACATTAACATACCCAGAAAGTCTTCCCTAGTCAACAAACTTCGGATTATTTGGTTCCAGCTCTAACGAATGCTGTTCCATCGCCAACCGTCCCTGATGTTGAGCATCTCCCATCGTTCGTGTTCTACTTTCTTCGTGTGTGAAGTTGGAATTAAAATAGTGGTCTGTCTTCATTTATCTTACAGGCTTCTTCTTCAGGGTTTTTAATGGTGTAACAGAATGGTGCCATGAATGGTTCTTGGAGATTCGTACCGGGCAAAGCCTGGTAAGGACTCCCAAATTCGCACAAAGAATCGTCCCATCGCCTTGACCAGAAGTGAAACATGTTTTGTCGTGTATCAATCTCGAAACTTTAGTTTAGCCATAGATCATGTCTTAACTGGCTACTTAGGCAGTAGAGCCATAGAATCAAAATATTTTTATATATTCATTAGTTCAATTATTTCGCACTTCAGCCAACTTTGCAGTGTTCTAATGCTAAGCAATTGTGTTCTCTTGACATGCACTATTGATGATAATCTTTCGTCATTCATGTAACACTATTGTTTTTGTATGAAGGTAGGTTCGCCCAGTATCTATCTCACAAATTAGAAAAGTTGAGATAAGTGAACATCTTGACGGATTCTGGGTTAATGTAATATAGATTGGGCCGAAGACCAGCACAAGTTTCGAGTTCAGTTCAAACACAGACTGGTTTTGAGAGTAAGTTTTAGTTCATCTTTCGGGTTGGTTACATGGTTATATTATTTGTCAATGATAAGTGGAAATCCTATACTGCAAACAAAAGTCTACCAACACTCTTAGGTTATGTATATTTCAATGTTTACCATTTAAAAGTTGCAGATTATGGAGCACAATATCAGGTAAGGAACGCTGTGGGCTGGCAAGATTGCATTAGTTGGTATACAACTGGGTTACCACTTTCGGCTGTATTTGCCAATTATATTAAGAATTGGACATGAATCGAATATCTACGGTGAACAAAATTGTAAAACATAAGGAATAAAAATATTAATTTAAAATTTAAGCAAATTTTTTTAAAATTTTGAAATCATCCGTTACCACTTCATCCACCTCTGCCACCAACACGTAGTGATTTATAAAAACTGGTCGCTCAATCGCAGCTTCAATTTATAGTTTGTATTAAAAGCTATACATAAAAACAATCTAAAAAAGATTATTTTGACGATGCATATATCTCCATGTCTTGTGTGTGTTTGTGTGAGTGGGCGCAGGTGTTTTTGCGTGTGTTAGCACATGCATGTGTGTTTGTGCCCATGTGTATGTGTATGGATATGTATATGCTTATGTATATGTGTGTGTAGATTTGTGTGTGCCTGTGCATATGTGTGTGCGTGTACGTATGTTCATGTGTGTCTCTAATTGTACCCACAAGTGAATACTTACATTTTGTTATATAAGAAACGTTTCTTAAAATTTATTTTTCATGCAGCTTGATATGAAGAAACATTCAAAGATAATTACATTACACTAAACATTATACATGTAAACAAAACTTATAAAACGTACTGCCTGTGCTCCAAGACATAGTTTACGATTTGAAAATAACCGAATAAAATAAATACAAAAATAGAAATAATATGAGGCACGATAAGTATGAAAAACTTGAGCCATAAATACAAATTTGATCCCAGAAGTGAAATAAGGTTTTCGAAACAAGTCCCTTCGCTGAACAGGAAAGGATCAAAGTGGGCAACTTGTGGTTTATTACTCCCAAATTCTGTGAAATCGCATTTTATTTACAATTATGAAAATGAGACTTTTTTACCAGCGCTGCTGACAAATTTCCATCTAACTACACCACCAAGGGCTCAATAAGCTGGTTTTATGAATTTATATGAATTTACGAATTATTTCATCCATTCCTCAAAGGAACAATTATTCAGATAAAATTCACTTACCCTAAAAAATATAAATAATATAAGCAGTAGTCTTTTTCTTGTTTGATTTAAACGTGCGTTTATATTGTTTTTTACATTGAAAAATAAAGTTGGATCAACATATAATAATTTTTATTATTAGCATTATTAGACGGAGTTATTATTACCCACATAAAACATAATAATTCAAACTATAAGAAACATTTTAATGTATGTAAATGAATAAGACTATTCTATTAAATACATGAACAAAATACACTATATCTAAACATATAATTAATATAAAGTAAAACAAATTGTAAACATTCGTAAGTTTAACATTTATTTTGTCTACAATAAATATTAAATAACAGGACTGTAAAAAAAAGTTAAAAATAGGCTTACTCGTTGCGAATTGTTATAAAAAGGGAAAAAATCAGCATAAACCTTGCTTATACCTACTTTAACTCTCAGGTAACCTTTTCCAAAAATGGACCCATAAATTTTTTTAGAGCTTGAATGTTATTTTATTAATTTACTGTTTAGTAACACATAAATCAAAACAATTTAATCTTGCATCTTTGCTTGACCAAATGTTTGCTGTTTAATTAAATATAATTTATAAACTATAAAACAATCAAGATAAATTTATATGAATTTGTAATGGGGCATAATAAAAATTCAGACAATTTACCCTTTACCCCTTTATGAAATATATTTCTTATTGCTTAGTTCTGTTTAAAATGTTTCCTACTTGCCAGTGTAATTCTTACAACAATGAGCGAAGCATTCCGCCTCGAACGAATATTTGTGTATCAGATGGTAATCATTTTTTTTAAATGAAGTAAAGAAGAAGTATGCGAACCCTTTCATGTGCTATTATTTTATGACCAAGATATTCGTATTCAATAGTTTTGTAATACCAAACCGACGTTCTTCAGTATAGTTCTTGATACCAAGGGAAGATCATGTTAATAGTCAGTGAAAATAAGTGAGTTAATAGTCAGGTTATAATCAGTTAATAGTCAGAAAATATTAGTATCAGTGAAGATGAAAATATTTGTTTGTGTTAACGGAAGGTTAGGAAAATCAAAATAGATATAATTAGTTGTGCTTATTTATCATCTTAATACAGAATGTTTTGTGTTGTATTGGGAATAAAGTTTTCAAATGGATAACCACAGAAGTGAAACTTAGTTATTTAATCAAATTCAAAATGAAAGTAATAATTCATGATTGGTTCTACCAAATAAATGCAAAGGTAAGGCATTAACGATTGTTTTTATGTGTTTACTGATATATATTATTTAATATGTTCTGAAAATATAATTTACGATTTTGTGGAGTGAGATCTTGAAAAATTTAGATCAATATACTAAGTAAGCAACAAATATAAATTCAGATTCAATTAATATATTTTTTATTTATGAAAAAAAAATGGTAAATGATAATACAGTTACGTGATCCATATCGTTAGGTGTGTTTGTGCGCGTACAGGTACAGTGGTAGACACGCAAATCTAGACTTCTTAGAGAATTTAATTTAATTTCAACATTTGTATTTATTTATTAGTTGATCGAACAATGCGAACATTCATCGTAATTATTCATCAATGCATCAATTATTGTAAACTTCTTCTTAGAGAATAATTATTATACATGCAAGTGCAGGTTGATGTGCTTATGACTATAAATGTGCGTGTGCATGGGTGCGTGCATGGACGCGTGCATTTGCGCATGACGGTAGGTGTGCATGAGCGTGTGTGTGTAGGTTTGCATGAGCGTGTGTGTGTAGGTTTGCATGTGCGTGTATATGTTCATGCAAATGTACATGTATATATGTATATATATGCAATAAAACACATAATTTTTCAATCCATATCAAAATATTTTGAAAATGTACATTTATCGTAACAATAACAAAATAAATAATAAAATTAAAACACAGTTATAAAATACTAACTTGTAATTAGGAACGAAAGTTAAACATATCTTTAATTAAAGAACAATTTCCAAGACATGTACATGAACATCTTAATTAACGAAAGAATAAAAAAGAATAACTAAATTAGCACAAACAAGTCTAAGTAAAGAATGTAAAACACGTAATAGAACCATCACCCAAGATTAGCCGAGTAAAAGACAAGAAATGACGCGGATAATGATATGTTGGGAGAAGAAATGGTGACAGCCGGCAGTTCACTATCTATAACAGGACACTTCGGCTAACCATGATGACTTGAGGAATGGCCAAGCTTAGTGACTGACGACCCAAAAAGAGCGAAAAAGTGTCCAGCAGACCGCAATGGCGTCGTAACGGAGGCTTTATTAGCAGTGGAGTCATCAACAGAGCAGTAAACGTCTCTTTATCGAGGGTTTCGCTCGCCAAATTCTGCTTCACTGTGGACTTTCTCGAGATTTGCAAGGATTCCTTTTGCTGAGGAAGGCCTCCAGGGACTTGTTTGTATCGCGCCACTTGTGGCAAATCTGTTGCACATTTCTTGCCAAATAATTTGTCTATTTTCCTGCGATTGACGAGAATCAATGATTTTATTTTATTGAAATTGGCGACACTTTAAATACTGAAACATTTTTCACTTTTTCTTACTTGTTTATTAAGTCAAAAAATTTATATTACTTTTATATTTATTTGTAAAACATTTTTTAAATGTTAAGTTCTATTGCATATATCATATTTCCCTAATACATTAAATAATAATACTTTTTGAAATGGTTTATACGTACAACTATAATTGTAGTACTTTGCGGGGATAAATGTGAATACACATATTCAACTGTAAATCCACAAATTATTTTAGACTCCATTGATCACATAGCTTAATGAGCCAGGTCTGGTCACCAAAATTATAATTTAAACGCTTACGGTAATTTTCATTGATTTTTGCATATTATTATATACAGTAAAAGTATCAATTCAAATTCACAGTCCATTTATATTCTATAACCAAGATTAAGGAAATAAATTAATGTTTACATTTCAAAGAAAGTAAAATATAGAAACTAAAAAAATGGCGTTATCAACATACAACATTTCAGCAATATATTTTTTTGAATTTTAAATAAATGCGGTGAGTTACCAGGAAAATCATTTTGGTCTGTTACAATAACAGATACAAATTATCTGAATAGGTTAATTTATTTTGTAATTGATCAATTGAAACAACAATGAAATAATCTAATAATTTTGTAATTCGGTTGTTAGAATGAAACTATGATAAAGAATATTTCAAACAAAACAATGAACTACAGCTATCAATCCTTTTTTTAGATGTGTGTTGCTATAGCTGAGACTTGGAAAGTTTCCTTTGAAACAAACCATTTTTAACATACTATAATAAAATAAGAATACTGTACTTAGCATAATTGCGTTTGCGTATTAACTTTAGTTTTAAACTTAATTTAATTTAATTGTTTAACTTAATTTAAACCATTTTTAACATATTTTAGTGACATACGAATACTCAACTTAGCCCAATTGCGTTTGCTAGTTAATTTTAGTTTTGAACTTAATTTTATTTTATTGTTTAACTTAATTTAAACCATTTTTAACATATTTTAGTGACATACGAATACTCAACTTAGCCCATTTGCGTTTGCTAGTTAATTTTAGTTTTGAACTTAATTTTATTTTATTGTTTAACTTAATTTAAACCATTTTTAACAGATTAAAGTCACATTAGAATACTGTACTTAGCCTATTTGCGTTTGCTATTTAACTTTAGTTTTAAACTTAATTTTATTAGTTCATTCAGTTTGTCAGATTAATCTTAAGAAAATATATCCAACATAACATAACAACATATTTTTTCATATTTTATATTTTCCGTTTCATGTTACAGTCTAGGAAATCGTGTCACAGGAACGAGATTTTTTTATCCAAATAGATCTGCATTATTATGTATATTTAAACAGTTCTTGTTTGTTCGTCTTTGAAAAAGTTTGTTTTTATTATATAAATGCGTTTGTTGTAAGCGTTTTCAATATTATATGGTCTATAGTGAGCACTGTATTTATACTAATTAGTTGATCAATATTATTCTAATAAACTTTCAACTTTTATTGAAAGTTTAATATGACATAATTTATTAACTAATAAACATTTTATAACAATTAATAAAACAGTCTCAATGACTTACACTTTACAAAATGTTAAATTCAAATGAAGTAATCAACTGTTTTACTATATTAACAACAATTATGAAAAACATCAAATATTTTAAATTTTATACATTAAGAAAATTCAAATATTTGAATGTTAAGTTTTTGTTCAAAAACAAAACCAAATAATGTTAAGGAACAAGTTAGAAATAATACATAAAAATAAAGTATTTCAGAAAAAAGAGCAACTCCAGGATTTATTGAAACAAATCTGTCTTCAATCCACAAGAGCCGCTGGCAATATATAACTCAGCCATATCGTGCAATTCAAGAAACAAAAATAAGGAAAATGTCATCAGATCACCTCCGCAAAAATAAAAGTGCAATTTTTCAGCAGAATTCACATCCAGTGAAGTCCTCTGGGAGAGGTGGGTCGTTTTGCTCGCTTCAGGATCGCTTAAAGCTGTACAAATGTCAAGCTGTATCATGACTTTCGCAATTCCTGAATTATACTTTCTTTTAATATTTAACTTTTTCTTCTCTTTGTGACAAAATAAGTAAAACTGATGTCATACAATTCATAGAAAACAGTTTATAAGTATTGCTTATGTTAATTTTGATTGGCTTTTGTTCAATAAACTTCGTAGTCTTGTCCAATATTGAACGAAATGTGTAAAATTTATAAATAAAAGAAATATAATCAAAATGAATATTTTTTGTATAAATCTTACAATCGAATAAATCTACATTTACTTACAATAATGGCCTAGAATAAAAATGCACGCATCTTTATTTCATATCTCAGCTTCTAAAGAGATCAAGCGTACAATTTATTTACATTAATCATTAGAATATTTATACAAGAACCTTTATAAAGAGGTCGGGCTTAACATTGTTTTACATTGAAAGTTAACATCTTTGAAATATACTAAGAAAACAAAAAAAAACTATCATAAAGGCCACTACTACTACTACTACTATTGAGACTATTGAGATAACGCTTAGCCTCGGTAACTATCCGCCACCAGCATCATGGATCCCGTCGAGCTGCTACGCATCTAAAGTCATTCCTGTATAGCTCAAGTTGTCACAGTAACCATGAATTCTCTGGACTAGGACATACATGGTCCCCAAAAAGGAAGCCTGAAGTTTCACTGGGTTTACATCCGGCAACCTGTTCACATGCCCAAATAGTTGCAGTCAAATCATGCAAGTCATGCAAGTCAAATCATGCAAGTCACTTGACCCATCGAAATCTCACGAAGCAGTTAGGAATGAAGTCATTATTATTCGCATACAAAAAAGTTCAGACAACGTCCCTCAGATATCCCGACCGTTCAAGTTTCGCTGCCATACAACAAAACGGGAGAATGACATCACAAAAAAAATTGATTTAGTCCTTATGCATAAACATCGACGCCTAAGCACTACGGTCAAGTAATTTCATCCCAGCGAAGGCCAAATCCAGGCGTATGTTGATGTCTGGGCTGGATCCTTTAATTAGATTTGTAACAGCTTTAACCTCTGTAGTTTGTTTAGCTTGGAGGTGAAAAAATGAACTGATAGAAAAATTAGACTCGAGCCGACTATCAAGTTTGATTACAATGACCAAGTAATGCAAACAATGTAATGCAAACAATGTAATGCAAACAATGGATAGGCAGATTTAAAACATGAAAAGAGAAATTAAAATTTGAAGAAACTGAATAAGTTGAAAATAAAACTTTAAGATCTTAGGTTTTATTTTCGATTATCAATATTACTCAATTAATTTTTCTTACGTCATAAATTATCACAATTTATTGCAACATTCACACATATTTGTGTTTATTTATTTGTGTGTTTTTTTTGTTTAATTGTTTATTTGTTTTTAGTTTTTGTTTAATTGTTCATTTATTCGTGTTTTTTTGTATAATTGTTTGTGTTTGTATTTTTTGATTAATTGTTTATTCATTCGTGTTTTTTGTTTAATTGTTTATTTGTTTGTATTTTTTGTTTAATTGTTTATGTATTTATATTTTTTGTTTAATTGCTTATTTGTTTGTGGTTTTTGATGAATGGTTTATTTATTTGTATTTTTGTTTAATTTTTTATTTATTTCTATTTTTCTTTAATTGCTTATTTGGTTTGTATTTTTTGTTTAATTGTTTATTTATCCATGTTTTTTTTTGTTTAATTGTTTATTTGTTTGTAGTTTTTTTTAATTGTTTATTTATTTATATTTTTGTTATTTTTTTATTAATTTGTAGTTTGTATTTAATTTTTTATTTATTTATATTTTTTCTTTCATTGTTTGTTTATTTACATTTTTGTTTAATTATTTATTTATTTATGAATTGCTTACTTGTTTGTATGTTTTTAGTTGTTTATTTGTTTGGATTTTTATTTAATTGTTTATTTATTTGTATTTTTGTTATTTTGTATGTATATTTGTATCTTTTTGTTTAATTGTTTATTTATTTGTATTTTTGTTAAATTGTTTATTTATTTATCTTTTTGTTTATATTTGTATTTATTTGTATTGTGTGTTTAATTGATTATGTGTTTGCATGCTGTCTTTAATTATATAGTTGCTTGTATTTTGTGTTAATTGTTTATTTAGTTGTATTTTATGTTTAATTGTTTACTTACTTGTTTACTTATTTGTCTTATTTTAATTGTTTATTTTATTTGTACTTTTGTTAAGTGTTTATTTATTTGTATTTTTGTTTAAGTGTTTATTTGTTTGTATTTTTCTTAATTGTGTATTTATTTGTATTTGTTGTTTAATTGTTGTTTTTTTTTGTTAATGGTTTATGTGTTTGTATTTATTTGTATTTTGTGTTAATTGTTTACTTATTTCTATTTCTTGTCTAATTGTTTAATTGATTGTATTTTTGTTAAATTGTTTATTTATTTGTATTTTTGTGTAATTGCTTATTTGATTGTATTTGTTGTTTAATTGTTTATTTATTTGTATTTTTGTGTAATTGCTTATTTGATTGTATTTTTTGTTTAATTGTTTATTTATTTGTGTGTTTGTGTAATTGCTTATTTGATTGTGTTTTTTGTTTAATTGTTTATTTATTTGTATTTTTGTGTAATTGTTTATTTGATTGTATTTTTGTTAAATTGTTTATTTATTTGTATTTTTTATTTAATTGTTTATTTATTTGTATTTATGTGTAATTGCTTATTTGATTGTATTTTTTGTTGAATTGTTTATTTATTTGTATTTTTGTGTAATTCTTTATTTGATTGTATTTTTGTTAAATTGTTTATTTATTTGTAATTTTTGTTTAAATGTTTATTTATGTGTATTTTTGTGTAATTGCTTGGTTGATTGTATTTTTTGTTTAATTGTTTATTTATTTGTATTTTTGTGTAATTGTTTAGTTGATTGTATTTTTGTTAAATTGTTTATTTATTTGCATTTTTTGTTTAATTGTTTATTTATTTGTATTTTTGTGTAATTGCTTATTTGATTGTATTTTTTGTTTAATTGTTTATTTAT
>JARUHE010306018.1:0-12426 GCA_031471125.1 Archaeomysis grebnitzkii | reverse complement strand
TCCCCCTGATGCCTACAGACGATATGTACAAACAACTCGAAATTCTTAAACTTAAAGATCTTTATAAGCTGGCGTTAATTAAACTCTTACACTGTTTTTTATACAGGCTCCCAGATAACTATTTCCTGAAGTCTCTGTCTGGACACCTTCCCTATCATGGCTATGGTATGAGAGCTGTTAGATTTAGAGCTCCTTATGCGAGACTTAATATAATGAAGGAAAGTGCGCTATACAATCTGATTGTTCTGGCGAACTCGGTTCCTGAGCATTTTGTCTCCCCTCAGAGTATATTAACATTGAAGAGAGTTTCAGAGCTTCGCTCTTGGAAGTGATCTGAATAAATTGATATATTGTTTAGCTTTTCACCACAGACCCATAAGTTTACACTTGGAGTGGTCTGAAAAAAAATGTGAATTAATATTTTAGTATTTTAATAGTATTAAAAACAACCACCCTGGTTGAACGAACTTATGTACAAGTGACAAACTTATTCTCAACTCTATCAGTGTATGAAAGTGATACACCATCTCACTTTTGCTTGCTTCTGGATTCAGTATTACAATGAAGACCTAGTTACGGATGCATCAGAGTCCAGGGCTATTACAATGAATTAACAGGCAAAATGAAAATGAATGTGCAAACATAACATTTCATTTGCTAATAGAACTATCAAAAGTACATCTGTTTATGAAAAAATAAAGTAGAACTGGAATTGAATAGAGGTAAAATCAATACTAATGAGAGCTAAGGAACGTGGAGGAACTAGAAGAAGTACACACAAAAACAATACGAGATGGGGAACGCTTAAAAGTAAAGGGGTAATTGTTTAACATATTTCGATTTAGTAAATAATTATTCTATTACTGAATAAAGGATAACAATGGAGAGTACATTACGCTTATTATATGATGTATAGCTTAGCAGTGCTGAACCTCTGGCTATATTATGGTGTTTTAGCCCAATGTTCTAATAAATATAAGAGCTTAAAGACAATTTAATTTTAACATTTTTTCTAAGAAAAAACACCCAAAGGAAAAATTTAACTTCTACCAGCCAGAAAATATATTATATTATTCTCCCTATTTAGAGATCATTTGTAACGGCGCGAATTAATCATTTTTATAACTAAATACAAATATAATGTTATGATGGCATGTCCGACACCGATTGAAGGTCTGAACGACTTTGGCAAAGACTTTTTTTCTACTTTCCCAAAACATTGAAAAATCTATATAATCGAGCTGAATTTCCGTCTCGAACTGCTACTGTTTTCATTTGAGTCTTGTGAAAATTTACATCTTGGTTTTATGAAAGAAAACTCAAAGGATTGAAATAATTATAATATATTTTACAATGTGACTGTCTTGGAAAACAAATAAATTCGTATATTTATATTGTAAGACAACAAGAAAGTGTTTGTGTTCAATATTTAAGACGTAGTCCATTACATTATATTAGTGGTGAAGAAAGTTTCTTTGAAATCCTTCTAGTCCCGAGAGAGCTTTTCCAGGAACAGGTCTGTGTGGGGGTCTGGGGTAAGGGCGATCCAGGCCAGCAGTAAGAGGGAGGTCCGCCCCACGCACATCCAGCGCCACCACTCGATGAGTTGCGGCAACTGAAAGAAAATCGAATAAGATGGCGATGCATTAGGTCGACACATTTGCTCTCCTTAATATGAATCTATAATAAGAGAATCATCAGTTCTATATAATGAGCGAAGTCCTTTTTAATCCTCCTCCTTTCTAATTTATCAAATTTTGCCAAATAGCAGTAAGTAAGAAGATAAGGTTCACATAGTGTGTAGTAATCTGCTTTAGTATTAACACTATGATAACTTAACCCTTTTCCTCTATAGTGGCTATCTGAGATTGTCATACATAAGTCGGCAAACTACTTTATCAGCTTGATTTTGTTTTTTGTTATATCTCTACAAAATCTAGACCACTAGAATGGGCCAACGTTTCTTAACAATAATTTATGATAGTTTACCAATTAAAACTTCATTCTTTATTTTTACACAGAAACAAGTATGAGTAAAGGTTTTGCGTTAAAAGCTGTGTTTGTAAAAACTATTAATTTTAAATGAAAATAAAGAACATAACATTCTACATTGATATCACTAATGATTTTATTCTTAAATCAGTATCTACTTATTAAAACATACATTTCATAAGAAAGTTGAAATTCATGGTTACCAAGATTTTTATTTAAAGGTTTAGAGAAAAGTTTATTTTAAACAAATGAAAGAACTGGAGACTTTAAGGCAGAATGCCTGAATTATTTTTTTTGTCAAAAATGATAGGTTTTTAAATAGTAGACATCTTAGGAGTTCTTAGACTATCATCAATTTCATTATTAGCCAATTTTTTTTAGATTTTAGAAATAATTTTATTGGAAACAAATATTTAATATAATAATATATAGATTTTTTTTTAAAAATGACACAATTTTAGAAACTTTTTAACATACAAACACAGCTTTTAGTGCGTAGCATTTACTCGTGCTTGATTTAGAGATAAAAGACACTTACAGACAACTAGGGTATAACTAATTTCATATTATTTTCTACTTTTTCGAGTAAAAAAAATTCTTACACACATACATCTTTATTTTGAAAAAAAAAATTCTGAAAATTGTTTTTGGTAAAAGTTGTTGAAATTAATAGTTATTATTTTTATTCCAAGTAAACATTCCTGTAAACTGAAAATGAAAAATTTGCATTGGTCAAATTTTTCAAAAACGATAAACGACTCATAAAAAACCTTTTATCTAACAAAAGTTGTAAATTTTATAAACCAAAACCAAAAAAAATGATTTTAATTAAAAGTCGTACATTATATTCTAAACAAACATTGTCTTAAAATAAAAAACAAAAACCTTTGTCCGGACTAAAGCGACAACAACGACAGAAATCAAAACTATAGACCGTACAATTTTTGCTTCACTTCAAAATCAAAAATGAAAAAGTTGTAATCCAAACTTTGAGTTTGGTTAACAATGAATAAACAGAGCCCAAACATTTCTCAGAACAGCTATTATTTCAAAAAGAAAGGTTGTTGAGAACGAATATAATAGTTTTATAGTTTACTCTAACTAAACTTTCCTTTAAAATTAAAATAATTTATAAACCAAATTTGATTTTAGTTAGCCCTGTTAAAACATTTCTAACAAAAGTTATTGTTTAAAAAAATATAAATTTGTGTAAAAATGTTATTTAGTAAAACTCGTTGAGGATGAACAGTTCTTCATTTTATTCTAAGTAAAAATTCATGTAAAACTAAAAATATAAGTTGATGAAAAACAAATTACTAAAAAACTATAAACGTTAGAAATAAAAACCTTAAGGATAAATAATTAGAATTAAAAACCTTACATTTTTCTCTAAGCAAATATTGATCTAAGGCAATAACAACAAACGTTAACCGGATAACGACACTCACAACGACCGAAAAGCAAACTATATATAATATTATTCCTGTCAAACACAAATATCTGCAAAACAAAAATTGAAAAAAATGTTTTTTTCTTAATTCTACTAAGTTGTGGTTAACCAAGATTTAAAAACAAAAATAAATAAATAAAAAATTTGAAAAATCCGCCTTTGCAGCCTCCGCCCCAACAATCAATAGTGGATTATAGAGGTCGTTTTGTCACATCCTAAAAACCTTAAAAACAAACAATTAGAATGAAAAGCCCTGCATTTTATTCTAAATGAACATTTTCCTAAAATCAATGACAATAAACTTGACTCTGACGACGACAATGATAATGACAACAACAAATAAGTAAACCTGAGGTACTGTATATAAAAAACGAGCTTACGTTTTCGGTTACACTTGGAGGGTACACTTCGTCATACGTTAATATGTCCTCTACTCTTACTGAAACCAGAGTTATGATAAGGCTGGCCAGATACAGCGCTGGGGTCCAGGGAAATTTGATGGAGTGGCCAGAAAATATTCCGTTACTGGCAATGTCATATCTAGAATAAAATCAGTGATAATAGCGTCGAAAATTATCAACTTGGTACGTAAATCTATAAAGTTTGATGACAAGGACCAATGTCAATGTGAGATTTTATTGGAAGTACTTTTGACTTTGTCTTTAAATGTGATTAAGATCATTGGTTTGTATTTTCAGTGGCAACTGAGAGTATTTTGATTTTGATTGACGCCATCAAGATTTGTGATTGTACTGTGGGGTATGAAATTGAATACTGTTGTCAGTAAGTCTTTCCTCGATGTTTACTGTATTCGAGATTAGAGATATAGGATAAAATGTAGACGAAGTTTTTTATGACTTGATTAGCTTGAGAATGAGGATAATGTGTACAGTTTTTCTTATTTTTGTGATTTGGTTGTGTGTTGCATTTGGTTTAAGTTGTAGGTTAGAGATGTTGTCTGATCGGGTTGACTTTTAGTTTCTATATTTTCAGTAAGTGATTAGGTTTGCTTGTTTTAAGTGTTTTAATTTTATTATTTTTAAATGTGAAATGCCGTTCTTCCAGTCAGTGTTATTCAATCAATAATTGAGATATTTTCGGATAAAAAGTTTGGAAGTGCAAGTCGTTTTATTTTTTCTGTCTACATTTGAGCTGTATAGTGTATGCTATGGAGATGCTGGTGTGTCGCCTGGTCTTGCAGGGTGTTAGTGTGACCTATTTAAAATGGATAACTGGTGAGTAGATGAAAAATAATGTTTCCTCTAAGGTCTGGTCGGATATAAATCGCTTGCTATGATAATGCTGGCTGTGTTGTTCAGTGGTTGTGGGTTGGAGGAGAGGAGAGAGGATAATAAGTAAGGGGAAGACAGTAAATTGTAACTATAAACATGATAGTTTTTGCATTTCTATGGAGTTTACTTATGGTGTGCTAATGAAGGAATAATGGCTCTGTCAACGACTGTTAGATTTTCTTGTCTGTGTTTATGTTCAACTTATTTAATTTTCAGCATATCATGTTGTGCGAATTCGGTTGCTACATGTGATTAAAGAAATGTCATTTGGATACCCACCTATCACATGCGGCAATGAAGCATACAGTTGTCAAAAAGAAAATCAATATGAAAAACGTGTGTGTGGCAGATGGAGTATAAGACACTGCTAGGCTTTCTCCTTCTTTTTGTATAAGGAAAATCTGCGAGACGTAAGTTTAATTATAAAATAAGTTTATCATAAACTGCTTCTCTCGAAATTAAAATTAAATTTATATAAAATTTTATATCTTGAGAAATTGTAAAAAATAATGTTTTTTTGTTTTTTGCTAAAATGTTCATCAAAAATAAATCTTGAAGTACAACAAATATAAAAATCTATAAAAATATTTATAAATCGTTAAATATATTGTCATATACTGTATGTCAATGAGACGATAATAAAATGAAAAAGTATCCCTCAGTTTAAATGTGCTGAGTTTTTTTAATCATGGTTCATAGACTGAAATGTAAAATGTATTTTCTTACATACTTGTATTTCAGAAACGGTTTATTATTTTGTCGTAACATAAACATTCTAGTGTTTAAAAACATTTATTTTGAGATTTAATAACTTTACAAAATTGCGCTGAGATTATAAGGCAACGTTATCCAACTCGTATCACTTCTTTTGAAAAACAATATATATTTGTAAACAATAAATTAAACAAGTCTACTGACTAACTACACTATGAAAAAAAATCAGGATCATTTTTACAATTTCTAGACGACTATAAAGAGTATTTTAATATAATATAATTTTGCATGGTGGTACAGTACGAGGCTTGTTTAAACGTTTTAACTGTGTAACCCATTTATCTTTCATACTATTCAACATATTTGTTTTTTAGTGAACGGCAACAATAGCCTTATAAACTATAACGAAAAATAAACAAATTGTTTTGGGAAGAGCTATTTTAAGCAACTAATATGACAAACTACATGATTGAAACGTCCACAGAACTCTTAGTGTTTGACATATGAACCATTTTGTTTGATGACATCATAGAAACTCAGTCAGTGTTTTGAAGATGGAGAATCAGGCCGCCATAGCAGAGTTTTCATTGCCTCCCAGATGTGTATTACTTACCACTCTGATTAATCCCCTTATTTTTATGGGATTCGAATCCGAAGAACAGGCTGGCCACTTCATCAAAGGGGCTCCTTTAATCCCATCGACTTTGTGATTCTCTTAACAGCATATGCTGAAGCATTATTGTTCAACTCAGACAATGGGAACTCATCTAGTCCTTCAGGTACGATGTCCCTAATAAAGATACAGTATGTGATGGCAGTAATTTTTACACCTTCTGGCACTTTAACTCAGTGGTTCCCAACATTTTTCACATGACGGCACGGTTTAGGATGATTAACATTTGGCTAAAAATTTCCTAAAAATAATGCGTGTTACACATCACATACTGTATGAGCTTCCATATTCAGTTTGCAGCACATTTTCAATAAAGAAAAAACACATCCAGAATGTTTTGTGTTTCATATATGCAAAAAAGCTTTACTTCTATTAAATATAGTTTGCCGCGCTATCGCTTCATGGCATGGCACGGCGGTTGGGAACCACTGCTTTATAACTGAGCCCAACATCCTGTCTCCTATGACGCCAGCCTAAAATATGACACCTCTGCCAGCTTGCAAGCAGAGCAGACGCTTGTAAGTAGAGTTGTCCTGAAACACCATCCCTTGCTCGAACCTACAGGTCCATCAAGCGTGGCTCAGCTATCGTCAGTGAATAAAATGTGATTTGCATCGGTTCAGTCCTCGATAGGATTCAAGGACCAGCATGTTGTCTGGATTTTAATCCCATTGAAACTCATGAAGCATTATAAAGAAAAGTGTCCACCACAAAGGCGAGCATTAAACGTCTAAGAAAACACTTTGGAGGCAATGCAAGACTCTGGTAGAGTGGCCTGACCTTCTACCATTGACTGTTTCCACTAAAAACTGCATCTTTGAGGTCATAGAACAAACGTTTTCATACACACTATTGATATATTTAAGGGTTCTTCAGGCTTTTCATTTTTGTATTTTCTTGTTATATTTATTTATTTATTTATTTATTTACTTTTATTTACTTATTCCACATCAGTTACATAAAATTCTTTTCCCCTACATAATTTGTATATTTCTACACATCATCATTCAAAAATTAACATTTTTATTCCAGAACTATCATCGCCGTTAACACAAAAAACCAAGCAGGTTAAACTATATGAAAATTAAGAGGACTACAAACTTCAAATCGTGTAGACAAAACCAGGAACAGTACTAGCACGTAAAATGTAATGAAAATACCCTTGATGCCCATCTTGAAATTGTAAGAAATGAGCATCTCTGTTCATGGGGTAACATTTAAATATTGCTAGCTAATATGCTCATACTAATTTTTCAAATACGTTTGTAAGACGATAAAAATAAAAATACATTGAAAATTTATAGAGAATAGTTGTGAGTTGAAAATGTGTAAATGTTTGGCATATTAATATGGTAATATCGAGAACTGTTTACTTCAAAATCTTCATTGAAAACATGCCTAGTAACAATACAAAATGACAATAATTTATCACTTGAGTCACCAAACGGAGGATATTCTTCACTCTTACATTGAATTAATTTGAACCGTTGATTTCATTGAACTATCGTACGAGTGATATTTCTCTCATATTAAATTAATATTAAAAATAAACTGTGTTTACATTTTAAAATAACTAAAAATTCTAAAAACGAAGTGCAGCACAAAATAATTGACCACTGGTTATTTAAATACTGAAGCTTATAACCAACTGTTTATTATGTATCATTCTTGTTATAAATGTATTTTGTTTTATATAAAAAAAAATTATATATAAATTTATGTAAAAGTATTTCCCCTTTAAATATGTTAACTCCATGCAAAAATGATGGTCGTGATGACACGCAGGCACTGCTATGAGGGACCCCTTCAACGAACCTGCGAAATAACTAGAGTTACTTACCAATATGCAATGGGCAAGAGCAATTCCAGCCAACAGACCTTGGCATAGGACAGAAAATGTTCGGAAATTTGTTTGCAGAGAAATTGCATAAACCTCTCTTGTTTCGCTTATGTTGACGTCATGAAGTTTTTCACTCTGTTCGCCAGGTGGCGTTGGCTGTCGTCTTTGTAAAGGAACAAACCTATTCATTTCCTCACAATATATTGTGCTGATGTTGTTGTTGCACACTTTGCCTACCAACAAACCTGGCACAGCGACGATTGGACTATCGAACTGATTTTCAATCGTTATTATATCATCTTGAAGAAACTTCAGTTGTGATAGAATTAAGGACTCCGATTCTAAGTTCTTCGTCTTTCGACTTCGTTTTTTATTTGCATGCTTTGGAATGTGTTTTTGTTCATGCTCCTGGGATAACGAAGTCTCTTCGGCATTTTCAGAATCTTTCACATGTATGATTGCAGTCTCGCTCAAGGCAGGATAAAGTTTATTGCTTTCGCTCGAGCAGCTCAAGATGGCGGAATGCTTGGCGGACAGTGCATCCAAACTGGTGTCGTCGTTCTCGTCATTTCCTGCGGCAGACTCAAACGGATTCGTCGAGTTGACTTCTTTTATCTTTATTCGATGCTCAGAGCTGTCCGAGTTGGCTTCGTCTTCGTCTTCATAAAAGGGGTTTGTCGCCATGACAACCTCCTGGGGTGGGTTGGTTGTTATGGCAACTTCCATGGAGGAAGAGTCGTTGTCGGTGGTGAGAAGTGACGAGTCGAAGGAGTGTTTGCGCTTGTCCCATCGCTTCCTCCGATTACTCCTTGCCGAAGTTGAACCGTTTTCACTCATCTTTTCCTGAAATTAAAAACAAATCACCATTTAATGAAGCTAATATTTTCCATTAAATCTTTTTATAAATATTTTATAAATAAATATTGTGTTTTAGAGAAACTGATCTTGATAGAGAAGAGCATTATCATATATACTACAGCTTCACATTGTTCAAAATAATGTTGTGGAAGATCTAGGTGGTATTGGACGTATCCATTCAACGAAAATTATCTCGGAGACGTTCATATTTGGGACTTTTTCAAATTAGCGCAGAGTCAAATAATTTACGTTTGATGAAGTCATTTGACTTAATACTGTACACTAATTTTGCCGAGTTCCAATCAATTTTGTGATCAGTGATTGCGGAATGTAAAAACATAGACTTGTTTTCATTTCCATTTCTAAAACCGTTTTAATGTTTCTTTAGCATGTCCCTAAATTGCTTCCAGTTTCACCAAAGTATTTTCTTTCACATTTCTTAAATGTAGCTTGTTTGGTATGTACCACATTTTTCTTTATTTTTTATGCCATTGAAGTTTATTGACCTTGAAATGGTAGATGGACAGAAATATATATTTGCATAATTTTTTGTTGACGAAGGCTCTTTTTTTCTTGTGCGAAAGTACACTATTTTTTTAAAAACTGATTTGTAATTTGTTGAAAAATAAAAACTGTTTCAATTCATGGATTATGATATCATCAGATAAGTGATAAGCCTGTGTGATTTTTTAATATCTAAAATTGATTTTTCTCACTTCAACTCTTTATTGTAAAATAAATATATATGTATTTATTTTAGAAAACTTATCCATCAGAACAAAGTATATGGTACATATATAATTTGAAGGGTTGATTGTTTTTTAACTTTAAGGTATAACAACTGTATATTTTATTAATATTTTAATGTGATATGGGTATATGTATATTGTATAGGTATGCAAAACTAGATAGAGTAAATACTTGAATGATACATGTGAATACTTTTCATACTACCTGAATAAATAGTACAGTATACTAGAATATTATTTTATTTATTATTTTCGAACATCCCTTCTTTAGTTTTGTACAATCACTCCAAGTATTTTACAATGGAAGTAACGAGCAGCCATTTTGATAATGTTTATAATTTATAATTTGATTTTATGTTTACGCTCTTCTCCAATCATTAATTCGTTTTGCATTCACATTTAAAGTAAGTGAGAATCGTCTAATGTACTGTCGCCCATAAAATGAGAATCCTTGTCAACTGAAAAATTATTTGTTGTGTCTTTTATTAAAATTATTTGCATAATATTTTATTTGTTGGCTCTTTTATTTATAGGGCGATAACAACTTCCATTCAATCCCCATTAACTAGGACCTAAGTAGTGACCCACACACAGTAGCTGGGATCCACACACAACCTGCTAAAAAGTATTGGATCCACACACAACCTGCTAAAAAGTATCACAATTAAACATGTTGAGAAAGGCATCTGAAGTTGGAGAAAAAACGTTTCTTTCAAACATGTC
The DNA here is from genome assembly GCA_031471125.1 of Archaeomysis grebnitzkii. Taxonomy (NCBI): domain Eukaryota; kingdom Metazoa; phylum Arthropoda; class Malacostraca; order Mysida; family Mysidae; genus Archaeomysis; species Archaeomysis grebnitzkii. Next base: position 2,135 of record JARUHE010306018.1, on the reverse strand, counting down.
AAACCTAAGTCATTTATTTCTCTGTTGTGTCCGTATAATTTCAGTTAAAAAGTGGTGGATGTGAAATAGTTTTTGGGAAAACGAATGATGCCTCAACATGAACATTCCATGCGGCAAAAACAGGTTTTTTTCTTAAGGTGTTTCCAAGAAATTTAAAATAAGAAATGTCATAAAATAATCAATAAAAACACATCGTATTTGGAAGTAATAGTTTACACCCAGATAGCAGAATGTTTTGATTACTTCACATTGAGAAGAAAAGGCAAAATCTCCTCCAAGAAAATTACAATGGTAACTCCATAACGGATGACGGTAATTGTAAAATCTTATCACATTAACCATCAAAAACATCGTATTTCGAAGTAAAAGCTTACACTCAAATAACAAGATGTTTGAATACTTCACATTGATAAAAAAAAGACGTGGAAATTCGTAAAAGTTATGAAAAATATTTATTTTACCAAAATATTTACCAAAAAATTATATATAAGGCAATTCCTGTTCAATAAAAATATCTGTTAAACAAAAGTTTAAAAAAAAATTCATAATTCTACTATGTTGTGGTTAACCAATATTTAAAAACCTATTATTTCAATAAACATTCATTTTACAAAAAAAATATTATATATATAAAGCCATTCCTGTTAAATAAAAATATATATAAAACAAAATTTAAAAAAACATTTTTTTTCATAATTCTACTAAGTTGTGGTTAACCAAGATTTAAAAACCTATATATTTAGATAAATATTAATTTTACTATACTATAAAATATAAATAGTGTACAAAGTTTCTTCTATTTTCGTTTTTAACTTGTTTAATTCAGCTGAAAAGCATGTTTGAACAATTAAACTGAAGTATAAATAATTTGAGCACACATCAACAGTAAATTTAATATATACCAAAAATATATGTAGGAAAACACACACATAGTAATGTATCTATGATTGGCAATGGTAATCAACTTATTGAATGAATTTAATATATACCATAAGTATATTTAAGAAAATACACATACAGTTATGTATCTATGATTGGCAATAGTTATAAAAAATTTTAAATAATTTAATATATATCAAAATTATACTTAGGAAACACACATACACAGTAATGTAACTATGATTGGCAAAGGTTAAAAACTTATCGGAATTTTTCAGGTCTTCAACAAACAAAAGGTTGTTATGGTAACACCATTTAAGACTATTTTAGGGTAGACTCAAGTAAAACTACAGCAGTTACAATTGTTTTGTCCATTTCTTCTTAGCAAATATATTTTGTACTAGTGCTTATATAACATTCATAATAAATAACATAAAATAATACAATATTCATAATTTATATTATATGTATATTATATATTTATATTATATATTGGGTGCGTGTATTGTTCAATCTAGATCGATTTGAATTCCAGCTGTTTTGCCACCTTTTTTGTTTCTAACATAAGCTGTTTTCTCGACCTCATTTTTATCTTGATTTAAATATTTGTTCTTGATTAAAATTCACTTTTCTTGATTTAAATCACATTGATACAATGTTGTATATTTTTCATTTAAATCAAAAAAAATACGATCGAAAACACGTTTATACCTATAGTGGGTTCTGGTCAACTTTTTTTTGAGTTACCTTTTTGGAATTAAATTACATTTCTGTATGTGTTTCAATATTTTTTCATTTAAAACGTATCACAATTTTAAATCGTGTCATAACGAATTAGAACGCATCATATTTCTTTTTAATTTCATTACATTTCAATACTAAACGACGTTTGATTAAAAAACTGTGACACCTCTTCTGGATTTTCAATGAAATTCTTGGTATAGTTTTTTAGGTGAATTGACTAATAAGGGGGCAGCCGTGTGTTATTTCACTTTTTCATGAATGTTCATGATTGAAAATGTCCAGTATACATTTTCAATAGCCGGTTTTGAGCCATACTCATACCAGCTCAGCCATATTGAAACCAGTATCAGGCCTTATGTCAGCCACATTGCAAACAGTGTTGGACCTATCTTCGGCCAGTTCGTAGCCATATTGCAAACAGTGGTTGTGTTCAATTGCACATGCAGGTTTTGCAAACTTTTTATCGAATCTCATTCACTTTTCTGCATGAGCAACTTCACATGCAGAACTAT
>JARUHE010306007.1:0-12427 GCA_031471125.1 Archaeomysis grebnitzkii | reverse complement strand
GTGCATATGGGAATTCAGACATGTGTGACCCATTCTCAGTCTTGCTAGTGCAATTTCTAAGCCTCTCAGTGGATGATATTTTCCTGATTATTATTTATTAGGGCCGTTCTTTCACAAATTTGAGGGCCATTCTTTTACAAATTTGACTTTCGGATCGGTTCCAAGAAAAACAGAAAATTACGGTACAAAATGTACTAGCCAATATTTTAATGAACGTAAACGCCCCACCCCACAGATCTGTCATTTTTTGTGAGAAAAAACAATCTAGAATCTCAAAATAAATCAGCTAAAATAAATAGATTGCTCAAAAACATAGCAATTGAGCTTTCAATCATGTGTGTTCCACTGTTTTTAACTACTTTTAATTATTTTGAACTAGTTTAAAAACATGCTGATGAGACAATTCATAAGCTAGGCAAAGTAAAAAGCATTTAGATCAAGCTGGAAAACAACTAGATGCAACCACTGCCTCCTCCTGATAACTTCAAAACATCAACAAAGAATGAAGTAAACAAATCTATTGGTCCTCAGTAAACAGACGACATGAAAAAATATACAATCGCAGAAGAAAGTATTTCTTTCCATAAAACCAACTATGGTTACGGTCAGATACAGATGTGGATGCGTATTTGTTTAGTTAAAACTACAGGTTCGTCGATTTACAGATGCGTTACGCATCCGTGAATCATTTACTGTGTGATATAAACTGTATCAGTGACAATGATTTTTATGAAACCATGCGTTCATCCCAAGGTTAATCATTGATTTATAGTTATTTTATTCCAAGTAACTTTTAATTATGAGAAATATATTTATTTTTTTATGAAATAAAAACTTAAATACGACCAAAAACAAGCGTACACTTTAAAATAGAAAAATATTTTTTTTGGCATTCTGCCAAAAAATCTAACTATTGGTAAAATTTATCTTACAGTAAATGAAGTACGGATGTTTAGCAAGTCTGTAAATCGACGAATCTATAGTTTTGACTAGACAAATACGCATCCGCATCTGCATCCGACCGTAACCAGTGTAATCATTTATCGTTTGTATTAATAATTCATAAATCATTATAGTAATTATGAACAAACATTTTATGAAAACAATTAGTACTAACAATTAGAAAAAATTTAAATAGCATTTGAATGAATGAACGGCCATTATATGTTTATCAACATTGACTTTCATCCGGAACTTTCATATTACTTGTCGCTGATTGGCGAGTTAAAAATCCAAAGCTCGGGGTGAAACTGGGGCTGGAGCCTGGATCCCATAAATGTCTTAAGTCTGTAAAAGAACATAAACCGCCATTTTGGATCTAATCCTATGTTGATCCAAGTTGTAAAAGAACGGCTCTCTGACGTTTCGGATAGAATCCGAGAATAAAATAAAGGCACGGTATAAAATGTGCTGTCTGTTGTTTATAAAAGAACGTAAACGCTCGACCCCCCCCCCCTGACAAGCCCAAAACATCAGCAAATAATGAAAAAATCTATTGGTCGTAAATAAGCAAACGACATGAAAAAACCGATGATAATCGCAGAATGTAAATATGTTATTCCATACAACTAACATTACAATCATTTATCATTCACAAATCATAATAGTAATTATGATTTAAACTTTTTATGAAAACAAATTACTAACAATTGTATTTAAATTTTAAATATTATTTAATCGAATGAGTGGCCATTATGGTGTTGTTGTTGTTCAGTGCAGGCCCTTGAACCAATTTGGTTCCTTTAGCTTGCCTCTTCATCACAGAAGGACAATTATCAACTCCTCAGTGATCACAAGTCCTTGTAAACTGCTGTAGATTCAAGGAACTTCAGAACTGCCACAGAAATTTCCTTCTTCAGCAGGGCAGACAGATCTCCTCCACCAAGAAGAACATGTTCATCCAGCACAACAGCACTCGAAAGACCAAGACGTCGAAGAGAACTCAGGAGAGCACATCTAAAGCTGTAGTAGCGATGGCAATCAAAAAATAGGTGAGAAATAGTCTCTGGCACACCACAGTGCCTGCAATCTGGAGTATCTGACATGTGGATGCGGTGAAAGTGGGCATTCAGTCTACTATGGCCAATCATCAGCCTGTTGATAGCAACTTCAATGCCTCGACATGGTGATCTAACAGAAGGTTTACTTCCCCACTTAGCCATGTGTTTCCCCAGATAAGTACCTGGGCCGGCAATTATCCACTGTTGGTTCAGGTGTGAGTGAAAAGCATATTTCACCAAACACTTGACATCCACTGATGAAAGTTGAAGAGGAGTCACCTCAGGGAACACCAAAGCACCCCTGGCCAACGCATCCGCAACCTCGTTTCCCTCTATGCCACAATGGGCTGGGACCCATTGAAGGGAGACTCTTACACCACCCCTGTCCAGGTCATAAAGAGTAGATATGATGTTACTCATCAGAGCAGCGTACTCCATAGAAGAGCTTGCAATCGATTGAAGGGCACCCAAGGAGTCAACAAAAATCACCACCGAGCCATCCAAAACATGCGTTTTGACCCAACCCAAAGCTTCAGACACTGCAAACAGTTCAACAGCCAAGATGGAGTGGCATCCATCCAGCCTCCAGGCCAGTCGCACATCAGACGCTGAAATAAATACACCAGCTCCAGTCACACCATCCTTTTTAGATCCATCCGTAAATACGTAGGTGCACCCGGAAAACCTCTGGACAAGAGTGATGCCAAATATCCTCTTGAGGACATGTGATGGCAAGGACTTAAACGTCTGCACAATCAGGGTTAAAAACACAACAGGCCTGAAACCCAACCATGGAGGCACAGGTGAAAGTTTAAGCAGAGGGCACAACAAAAAATCCGGCAGGCCCCAGGCACTGACAATATCCAGAGCCCTCAAAAAAGAATGGCAACCAGTGTTCCGGACAATTAAGCGATGGGGATCAGGGGGACACAAAGCCACAATCTCCTGGTTGACAGGGCTGTCAACAGTATATGAAATACTGCAGAAAAATTGAACCGTACAATATTGGAACCTCTCAAACAGCGATGGAATACCTGATAAGGCACGCAATGAAACAACCGGAGAGCTCCTCAAGGCTCCCAAGGAGATCCTCAGTGCACAGTTCTGCAAAACTTCCAGAGCCCTCAGCCTAGTCACAGAGACAGAGCCATACACAACTGAGCCATACTCAATTTTGGATCGAATATACATCTTATAGTATAACAGTAAGGTCTCCATGTCAGAACCCCAATACCTGGCCGAAGCAGCTTTCATTACAGAAAGCCTCCCTGTGCAGACTCGAACCAGATACTGAACATGGTCTCGCCAAGTTAGTCGAGGACTGTCAAAATACAATCCTAAAAATTTACATACTGGTTGGTACGGAATTTGAGACCCATTCAAGTACAAAACTGGTGGGAGCAAATTTCGCCTAAGTGAATAGTACTGGGCAAAGCTCTTCATTGGTGACAAAGACAGGCCACAGCTGACAGCCCACTGCAACACCAAATCCAACGAGTGCTGGATCTCAACAATGGCATCTTCATACTTATCCATGGAGACAAACAAGCAGACATCATCGGCAAAAATTGAAACTTTAACATTTCTGAAAACGGGGAAGTTTGTAAGCAAAACATTGAATAACGTGGGGCTAAGTATAGCTCCCTGTGGCACACCATTGGAAATTTTACCCACCCTCGACAACACTCCGAGAAGAGAGACCTGAAAGTTCCGATCCTTCAAAAAACATTTAAGGAAGAGCAGTAACCTGCCCTGGACCCCCACCTCCACAAGCCTATTTAAAATGGCAAGGTGCGAGGCACTATCGAAAGCCCTACAAACATCAAGGAAGACCACAACTGTAGACTTCTTCCGGGTGAAACCCTCCCGAATGCTGTGCTCAAGCCGAACGAGCTGCTCAATCGTGGAGTGCTGACACCTAAATCCTGCCTGATGAGGCAAAAAGATCCTGTTTGTTTCCATAAACCAATATAAACGTCTGTATACCATCCTTTCAAACAGTTTAGCAATGTTCGATAATAAAGAAATAGGCCGATAAGAAGAAACCTGAGTGGAGTCCTTACCAGGCTTCAAAATGGGAATAATGATTGCATGTTTCCATGAGAGAGGAATATGACCAGTTAACCAGACATCATTGTAAAGCTCAAGAAGGAACGAGTGAGCCACAGAAGGAAGCCTCAGCAAAATTTCATTCGGAATGTCATCAATGCCTGTAGCCTTACCTCGCGGGAGAGCAGCAAGGGCTAGAGTCAGTTCCTCCATCTTAAACTTAATGTTATACGCATGATGCATGAAGGACATGCCTGAGAGAACATTTTCACACATCTCAGCATCATTCGGAAAATTCACAGCATTATCAAAAACACTTTCATAGTGTAACGCTAATGCATCAGCCTTTGCAGTCGGAGTCAATGGAACCGGCTGGCCTATAGGTATAGTGGAGGGCGGATCACCACCCTGCATCCTCTTAAAGGTTGACCAAACTCTCGATATCGGGGTATGGGCATTCAACGTCGAAATATAAGCTCTCCAGCTTTGTCTCTTTCGTTGGCGAACTGTCCTCTTGAAAGAGGCAGCTGCCCTCTTATAATCATTAACCCTTTCCTGAGTGTGATTTTGGCGCAGTCTCCTTTTCATCATTCTTCGGAGTGCTCGTGCTCTGGAACAATCCTCATTCCACCACTGAGCGGAGTACCTGTGAGAGCACTTGCCAGATGTATGACGAAATGATGACGTCGCATTATCGTGCAAAAATTCAGAAAACCGTCGAGCATCAAGTTCAACATCATGAGTGGAACATAAATTAAAGCTCTCCACACTTGCCAACCATTTCTTCCATCCAAGGGGTGTAAACACCCACCGCCCCCTAGATCTTATATCAGTCCACAGAGGGACACACTCCAATTTCATTAAGACCGGGTAGTGATCACTGCCAGTATCAGTACCTTGCGTGACGGAAACCCGAGGAACAAGCGAGGAACTGCCAATAAATAAATCCAATGTTGAGTCAACCCCACGCGGATTCATACGAGTGGGCAGCCCAAATGGGGTCAATACACTCAACGAACCATGAGCCTGGACATAATTGTACAGCAAAACTCCTTTGGAATTACTGCCAGAGGCATCCCAAGTGCTATGACGGCAATTGAAATCACCACACACAATAACCGTATCTTGCAACTGCTGAACATAAGATTCAACCTCAGCAACAACAAAATCCCCAGGAGGGCTATAGCACAGTAAGACATTAAAATTTTCACCTTCACCCTTTAAACCAAAACCCACCACCTCCATTTTCCCATCTTGGTACAGCTGTAAATCAATTTCATAGAAATCCAGCTCCCTGCGAATAAGGACAGCAAGGCCTCCCCCTCTATGAAATAATCTATCGCGTCGCAGAATCCGATACCCCGGGAATGTCAAGGAATCGCCTGCTTTCAACCATGTTTCAGTAATGAGAACTACTGATGGATTTTTCTCCTGCAAAGTCTTCTGAAACTCACCAAGGTTACTCAATAGACTTCGGGAATTCCACAAAAAAAACAATAGAAAAGAAGAACTCATTATGCTAATTTTTAGGCTTTTTCTTACCAGGCGACCTCTGGCTCAATCCAACAGAAGAAGGTGGAATAGGCTCATCCGAACCATCACCATCAGGCTTTCTCTTTTTCACATTTGGAGGATCGACAAGAAACAATTTTATGGCATCCTGCACTTTGACCTGCATCATCTTATGAGATTTGATGGATGCAGCAGAAACAATCTGGACAATAAACTGGGATAGCTTCTCCAAAGTAAATTCCAAAAGAGAACCTCCCAGCACAACTTGTGGGATCGTTGAAACAGAAGGGGAAACTGATTGAAACCCCTCAAATGTATTACTACTCTTAGCCTTGTCTGGGTCAGTTTGTGTACCAACACTACACTTTAAAGCAGGAGGCCGGGAGAAGGAAACAGGTGACAATGTATTACCATTCACCCGAGGTAGCTGCCGGTGTTGAGACCCGTGGACCCCATCAGAGGTATCCTGGAAAAAATTTTCATCCAAGGAAGAAGGTGGGAGCAGAATTTCTTGCGACAAACCGGCGGCAACAGCAGGCAAATCACTATTAATTTTACGCACTGCCTGGGAATAAGATATCATTGAGGTACGGCTCAATTCCTCCACCCGCTTGGCATGCACAAATCTTGGGCAACCTTTATCAGAGGAAGCATGGTCACCATTGCAATTGGAGCACTTTAAAACATCTACAGAACAATTTTCAACCGAATGAGAGCCGCTACACTTAGCACAACGCAGGGTGCCAGATTGACAGTATTTACTGATATGGCCAAAACGTTGACAGTTGAAGCATCGCGTGGGAAGATGATCAAAAGGTCGAACATGAAATTCAGTGAAATCTAGGACTATTGACGATGGCATATGGCCAATAAACCCTACCTTAAAGCAATGCATCTTAACAACAGAACCGTTTTTCATCTTTGTCAACCTTTTTGCGAAACCAAAAGAAATTCCAAGGTCCGTAAGGCCATTGACAATGTATGAATCATCAATGGCAGGATGCACACCCTGTATAACACCCACAATAAATTTATTCGCATTCGGCACGGAGACAATAACATTCCATACACCAACCTTTGTAATAGCACACAAATTGGCAATCACACTTAAATCTTGTTTTTTAAGAGAAACAACAATGTGTTTCTTCTTGAAATTCACATCAATTTTTAACACCTCTGTGTCAAGAAACCCAACTCTTCGTAGTTCTTCCAGCCTTTTCCGTGGTTCACTCAAAATTCCCTCCGATATGTCATCGAGAGGTTTAATAATGATTGTATCAACTAAAGCTTTTTCTCTCACCTCGAACTTGGATGATTTACTCGAATTACCAGTTGCAGCTACCAAAATAAACCCGTCGTCAGCTGGCGAAGGAACCATACTGTCTTTGTTTACATTATTTTCAGCGCCATCTGGTGTCAGCAAAAGAAAATCATCGCGGGCCGTTTGAATCTCAGCGGAATCCATAACTTCCATTCCAAACTAGTTTGCTAATCACCCGAAACTATTTCAAATCGGAGAATTTTTAACAATGTTCAATTTCGTAGAGAGGTAAGGCAGGAAAACTTTTGATGCGACTGCACTGAACAACTCTTCCAATTTCCTACTAAATCATTACTGCATTATTACTATATTACTATTATATTACTATATCACTATATATGTAAATGTTATTCCTTAAGTTAAAGTATGATGATTTCAATCTAAAATAAATAAGCAAAATCTGTCCATTGTTTTCGAATAAATTCTGCAAATTTCATTTTTATTATCCCACACATCAAAAGAAGTTTTATGGTTTATTAGTACCCACATCCTTAAACAATAATGCTACTTCTTGTTCAAATTTTCAATGCGGGCAGGTTTTGCTCTGAGAGCCATGACCTCTTCACAGTGAGGCACATTTTTACACTCACCATGGGAGGGCTGGGAACAGTTTTTAGTTTTTTTTTTTTGCAAAATTTCACAGAGTGGCCGTACATGAAACATGTAGGCCGCTGATTACTCCGGCGAAGAGACACACGGTCGAAGGTCGGATGTGTAGGCAAAGTGTCATCAGCAAATGTCACTTCATAAGGGGATGGGCTTCCGTGACTGTGAATTGCAGAGATCCAGGACTCATCCTCAGTCAGCCCTTGGCATAGTTGAACGAGCTATGAGGCTCAATGCAGCGCAAAGTTGGCCTTCCTCCAAATCGAGACCCAGCAACATACGGGATCTCGACTCGTCAAGCGAGCGGATAAGGACGCGACAGGGTCCATACTACTACAGGGCGTCAAATAGGAGACGGCCAACAGATTCCTCCAAGTAACGTCAAACTTTTAAAAAGTTGACGCGTTCGCCTATTGCAGTAGCCACCGAGGGTGGAATCGAGACCTCTCCGCTGGTGTCTTTGATGGAGGATGAAGCTTCAAGAAATCAGCAGGGACGTAGCAGTTAGTTTCCAATGTTGCGGCGTATTCGTCGTGGAGATGTTGGAGCAGCGCTCCACAAATCGCAACAACCATACCCTACTCTCCTCCGGGGGGGGGGGGCAATAATGTCGAATTTTCGGCTGTCCGCCCCAGTGTCCCGGTCTGGAGCAAAATCCGGGACCTGGCCCCGTCTACATATGCGGCTTATGTGACGGGTGCATCACCATCAGAGACACATCATTCCTGTGCAATTCACACATAAAACACCGGGTCCACAAAAAATGTACTAACACTAGAATTGCACAGTACAAAAACACCTGGACCTGCGCACAGCAAACACCAAAAACTAACTCTCCACAACATAACAGACACATCCCCCATCACAAACACACCCCAGGCGAGCGCAGTGCAAACCAACAGATCCACCAACAACAACACCAACCTGAACATACAAATAAATCTAAATAGCCTATTCAAAAGACAACAAGAAATAGAACAACTGGCAAACTCCAACAAACTGGACATAATAACAATACAGGAAACAAAAATCTCCCCCCACCACAAAACACCAGCAATAGCGAACTACTCTACACTACGCACAGACAGACCAAACAGACTCGGTGGAGGCTTGATCACATACATACACAACAACATTCCCTTCACCCCACTAAACATTCCACCCCACATCAACACCAGAAAAACAGAACTGCAGGTAACAAAAATACACCTAACAAAGCACAAGACGATACACATCGCAAACATATACATACCGCCAAGAGATACCACCCACCCTGACCACCAAACAGAAGACACTGACATTACCAACACCTTCACTCACCTTACCACAATTGACAACACCATCATCACAGGAGACATAAACGCCCACTCTTCACACTGGCACTCCCCAACCGACGACCACAGAGGCACCCTCATAGCAAACATACTTCTCAATTCAACCCACACCATACTCAACAACAACACACCCACCCGTGTACCCTCCAACATAAACCAACAACAAACATCCCCTGACATATCCACCGCCACAAACACACTCACCAATAAAATAACATGGACCACGCTACATGCACTAAACTCAGATCACCTTCCTATCAACATAATATACAACACAAAGACCAAATTCAGACTCATCCAACCACGACACACGTACACCAATTACAGAAAAGCAAACTGGACTGACTTCACCACTGAAATAGAAGAACTACTCGATAACATACAGATCCCTGAAAACATTCACACTGCCAACACCATCCTAACAAACATAATACTCACAGCCGATAAACATAACATTCCCAAAGGAAAGATTAAAAACACACATAAACTCCTACCCGAAAACATCAGAGACCAAATCAAACAAAGAAACACACTACGACAGCAGAACCATCAGGACCCACAAATCAATATACTCAACAACACAATAGACACCCTAATACAAAAACACAAACAAGACATCTTGAAAGAACATCTTACAGACAGCTGCGATCATAAAACACATACACACATACTATGGAACACCATAGCAGGCCTCACTAACAACAACAAAATAAACACCCAACCACACAATAACTTTCAACAACCATACTACCATCACCAATCAAAAAAAGCCACCGCCTTAAATAAACTGTTCACAAAGACAATCACTCACAAAACACACACTAAAAATAGGAAAACAGACCGACACACTAAGAAACTAACAACAACACCAATATGCATCACACCATCACACACAAATGCAGCAGTAAAATAATCCAAAAACAAAACTCCACTGGTCCAGTCAACATAAACATTAGACACCTGAAACACCTCGGACCAATAGCCATCACACAACTCACCAACATCTACAACACTGCAATAAACACCAACACGATTCCGAACATAAGGAAAACAGCTAAAACAATACCCATCCGCAAACCCAACAAAGATCCATCAATAGGAACATCGTACAGACCAATTTCACTACTCTCACTAATAGCCAAAACACTCGAAAAAATAATTCTCCCACACATCACATCCAACATAAATCATCCCCCTCATCAACACGGCTTCAGACAACAGCACTCCACCACCACAGCTCTACACCAAATCAACAACATAATAACCACTGGATTCAATCAGAAACACCCACCAACACGCACCATTGCAATAGCACTTGATATTTCGAAAGTATTGGACACAGTCCACCAATACAAACTAATAGATAAACTCCACAACGCCAACTGCAAACTACAGAAAACAAAATATCCAACTCAACAATCAAAACTCTACACTCCGAAACATCAAAACTAGCATACCCCAACTCTTCAACTTCACATAAACAACACCCTGCTTCCAACGGTCAAGGAGCCAAAAATCCTTGGCCTCACTGCCCTCACATTTCACCCCAAATACACCTTTTCAAAACACATAAAGGACACCAAAACAAAAACCAAATCATCAATAAACATGTTCAAGGCCCTCACGACAACACACTGGGGGAAAACCAAAGAAACCATTCTCACCACATACAAAACAATCACCAGACCAATAATAGAATACGCAAACACCATATGGTCACCCATCACATCTACCACACACATCAACAAACTTCAGACAACACAAAACACAGCAATCAGAACTGCCACAGGATGTACACTTGACACCAACATACAACACTTACATGAAGACACAAAAATACTCCCCATCCAGACACACCTACAAATACACGCACCCCAACTCAGACAAACAGCACAACACCTTAACCACCCACTACACCATCTCACACAACAACGAAACAACCCCAGACACATGAAACAAACAATATTTCAAAACAACAATAACTACACCACCAACAGAGACACCATACCTGAACAAACCACATACCAAACAATCAAACAACAATAACTACACCACCAACAGAGATACCATACCTGAACAAACCACATACCAAACAAGCAAACAACAATAAGAAACTCATACACACCCACATAGCAAACTACACCAACAACAGACAGCCCAGCAAGGTATTAAACAGAACAGCTCCAGACATAAACAACACCGAAGAAACTTTACCTCACAACATGCGCAGAACACTGGAACAACTCCAAACACCTACACAAAATAGCCCCTGACTCACACCCATCACCCTATTTCCCTCTGTGCCAACAACATACACACAACACCACACACCTGTTCGCATGCCCGCATGTGTGGACGGACATGGCCCCGGATGCCCTCTGGACGGACCCGGTGGGAGCGGCGGGGCTACTAGCCCGATGGTCCGACCTGCTGGGGGCTGGACCCGCCGACGTAAGGGCTCCGTCCTCTATGTCGAGGACGGAGGGGGGTCGACAACAACAACAAGGGATGAGAGGCTGAAAATGCCAAATGTAATAGTTACACCGAAATGGAGGCTGTTTTGTCTCTCATCTCTCCAATAAGCTTATACCATTCAAGTCACTTCAAAGCGATGGCCGTTAATTAATTTTGATAAAAAAAAAGGATTTTGTTATGAAAGTAACTAAAAAACGATGAGAGGAAATTATAAAAAATTATTGTTGATACATTTTGGCATACACAATTTTATTTTCATTGGCAATACAGTTAATCAATCAGCTTTGAATAGATTTTGTCCTTTCGGTTTGGCTATCAATGCTGAGGCCATATTATCCTAGCTAATCAAGGGGACTAAATTGGTAATCTCTTTTGTGATTGGCTATCATTAGTATTGCAACTCCATTCAAGTCAATCAACAGGCCTAAAACGACATGCTCGTTTGTGCCTGGCTAGCAAACCTAATGATAGGTTGTCCTAGCCAATTAATTCCATAATTCGATCTGTTTTTTGACTGGCTCGCAAAAATAGCCCAAAAATGTTATAACTAATCAACGAATCTTAATTCCATCTGTTCTTTTTTGATTAACTAGCAATACTAAAATAGTTTGTTTAACCAATCAATGATCGTTAGTTCAATCTGTTTTTTTATTGATTAGTAATACTAATGTAATAGCTTCTCTAGTTGATCAATGATCGTTAGCTCAATCTATTTTTCTGATTGGCTATCAATTTTGAGCTTCCCCTTGATTAATAGCCAAGGATTAGTGACTATAATGCTTGCAGGCAATACTAAAGCAGAAATATATTACACAGACTAAAGTTGAGATGAGCAGCCAAGATACAAGAATTTTTGACTTTGTAAGTTTTTCGTTTTGTATTGCTTTTGTGTTCGTCCTCTTCTTTTGTGTTTCTTTCTTTAATGTTTTTTCTCTCATTTTTTTGTATAATTGGACAATATATTTCAAGGGTACAGACTGTAAAGTTGTATCAGACTATCACTTATGACGTCATTTAAAAAGCGAGTTCTACCAACGCCAACTCTACAACAGTCCTTGTTCATACCTGCAAGGAATTTTTGTTAGTTACAAAAAACCATTGGAAACACAATTGGTAGCATAGATACAAAG
>JARUHE010305996.1:0-12428 GCA_031471125.1 Archaeomysis grebnitzkii | reverse complement strand
TAGAGTGAGTGAGAGAAATAGAGTGAGTGAGAGAAATAGAGTGAGTGAGAGAAATAGAGTGAGTGAGAGAAATAGAGTGAGTGAGAGAAATAGAGCGAGTGAGAGAAATAGAGCGAGTGAGAGAGAAATAGAGTGAGTGAGAGAGAAATAGAGTGATAGAGACAGTAAGGTAAACGGAGAGAGAACGAGAACACACAATTCGTCTGTGAGAGAAACTTGTTTAAAAGTTGGAGGGAAAAGTTATTAAAAAGATCTTTACTGAGACAAACTCAGCTTTTCTTCAATTTAAACTTGCTGCTATCGACGACGATTCTCCCCGCAGGAATCTTTGCACCCAGCAGATTGGCCGACCATTAAAGGAAATCCATAAATAAAATTATTGTTGCATATTTATAAAACAAAAAATGAAACCAATTATAAAATAAGAAATGTTATGGTTCTTTTAAATAACAATAATCGGATGCGTTATGCAGGATTTTTCTTTGTTAAATTAATATTACAGGAGCAAGTGCTACCCAGGTCATTGTAACGCCGATCTTGAGCCACAAAAATCGCGTAATATAATTATTGGTCTAAAAAAGAAAAAAAAAGCCTAAATAAACCTAACTGAGGAGCACCGCATAGGCCTATTTTTCCCTAGAGTATACAAAGATGGAGATAGCCACGACCAAGATGTCGAACAAGCCAATTGTCGGATGAACAGAAACAGCCGCGAGGTGTTCTGACGATATTCGTCCTGGGGGTAAATCGACGCCCTGTTTATAGTAAATAATAATGATACAGCACTGACACACTGTGCTTTCGGTGTATCGAAATATTTCAAGATGTCTGTTTTTTTAATGTGTGTGTGTGCGCGTGATGTCGGCAGTTTCATGTTTTTAATGTGTTTGTGCGTGCGTGTGTGTGTGTGCGTACGTGTGTCAGTGTGTGTGCGTGATTACAAGTATGTTAATGTTGTTTGTATGTAATGAAACATTGAGAGTTTTCAACTCTTTAAAGTACATCAAAAACCATTGCTACACAGATCTGAATACATTAAAGTTGCATTTGAAAGCTAATTTTATTGCTAGAGTATAATTCTACCCTTCATACAGTGCGCGTTATAAGCAAGTGTGTGTGTGTGCGTGCGTGTGCGTGCGTGCGTGCGTGCGTGTGTGTGTGTGTGTGTATCCAAGCACACATTCACGACTTCAATAGCAACTCACCGGGACAGAATAGCGAACAAAACTAGAGTGACTTGCATCTGCCGTAAATTCGACTTGCAACAAAGCTACTTTTAATGGCTTCGTCTAACTTTTTAAGCAGGACATTAAACTTGCCTCGTTCAATCCATTACGTAAAGCATCTCGGGGAACTCTCCCCCCCCCCCGAGTCAGGCAGGTAACCTGGAGTGCAAGGACGGTTTCGAACGATGCACTTACGAGATTAGACATGGACTTGGCTGTGCTAGAGTCAAAAGATTATTCGGTACAATATCATGGTTGGGAAACTGAAAATTATCCCACGAATAAGAAAACACAGCCTCCACAAATTCATTGGCTTAACTTTCGGACAAAGATCGTATTACCATCTCTTATTTTCAGTTATTTGGAACAATTTGTGATAAGTAGATAAAGGTAATACACGTCAAACACAATGTAGATAAGAACTAAATTAACTGAAAAAAAAACAAAGTTGCAAACTTCTATAAATTCTAATAGTTATTTTACTGTAGATATAAATATATGCATATTGTTACATTGGTGCATTTGGGTAGTATTAAAAACAACTTCTATTGTACGAGACTACAACATATCAAGTGATACAAATATATTGCTTGAATATGTAACATTTTTCAACTTGGTTTATTAAACAAATATTGATTTCACCACATACGTGAGAAGCATTCAAACAAATATTAAACAACAGAAAGAAAACTTTAATATTTCAACAATGTTTACAAATACTATTAATTTTAGGACAGTTTGTATCAACTTTAAGATCTAACATACTTCACCAAGTTGCGGGATCTGCATACATACCTACTATACACACCACATCCATGTATGTTCAAGTTATTAAACACGTACATATTATACACATATTACGTAAATGTTACACATGACATGCACATTATACACATCATTCATTCATACACAAAATACATACACGTTATGAACGTACATATCAGGCACCACATTACATTCAGCAAGTAACCCATATAACATAAATTGAAACACGAGCCAATTCCTTTGTACATTGGGCGACAAATGTTGAAACGTCACAAAAACAGGAAGACACGCGGTCAGCATTCAAATGAATTTCAGCGACAATGACAAATGAAAAAAAACACGAAACGCCCAAAAAAATCCCGAAATAATTGGGTCAATACAAATAGAGCGTTTTTATTGCAGAAACAGGCATGTGTCAGACAATGTTTAGGTTGGTTTAAGAGCGCAGAAGAAACTTATTTGTGGAGATCATCTTTGCACTTTTGCAGATTGTAAGCAATTATGGGAGTATAACCACCCATGAAGGATCGACAATAGCACAAGTGTGGTAACCTCAGTATTATTTTAATGTGGGTTACCTCACTTGTGGTATTGTCGATCTATATATTCAACCATAACATTCGAATGACTGATCAAGACTTTAAACTGCATTTTTTTGTGTGGGTTTAACCATTAAATACCTGCGTAAACATTGCGATAAGTGGCCAAATACACGGAAGTTAGTATTGAAAACAACCCTTTAAGACCCAATTTGTCCATAGACAGTAAAGTTTTAATTATTATTGACACTTAATTTGAGACAGTTGGGTAACAAAGTTGGTTTGCATCAGAGATACATTCATAAAAGCTAATCATCATGAATAAAATCTAATAGATCCTTCATGCAAAGATTTCAAGTCATTTATTTCTTTTTGGATGTTTGGTTCTTTAGATTTAGGAGGAACAAATATTTTTTCTTTGTTATATCTATGTTTAATCATTAAAGAAATGAAAAAATCTAAAATATTACAACTCCCAAGAAATTGGCTGGCCCTTAACATTTTTGTTGATTTATTATTTATAGAATATTAAAAAATCTAATATATTCTTGGAAATGCATAGGATTTTAGAATTTCTTTCAATATTTTATATGGAGATAAATACAATTTATTGAATGACATTTTAAACAAAAAAAAGAACATCACTAATGTAGTCCAGCCCAACATAACGGGACTCCCTCCCTTAAAGGTTATCAGATATTTTTTTGTGGAATGTATATTAATATATTGGAAAACTATTTCCAAGTGAATAAAAAGCTACACATTAAATGAATGGACAATAGCACAAGTGAGGTAAGCTCAATGTTATTTGAATGCGAGATACCTCACCTGTGCTATTGTCAATCCATTTAACATTTAGGTCTATCAGAGTTAAGGTTCTAATATTTTTATAGAAAAAATTAGAATACTAATCAAATGAATTAAAATAAATTGTTTTGCTACAACGCATCCCTAATTTTGTTTAATATTAATATTAAACAATATTATCTAATCTGATATTTATTAAAGGTAAACAAACTCCAAACTTAGTCCTATACTTATCTATTGCGTAATTATAATTTATAACAGCAACGTCTATCTTATATTTACAAATAATATAACCAAACTACTTTAAATAAACAAACAAATTTACAATAGAGCAACAAAACTAACAACTAGCGAACTTAACTAAGCCAACTAGGCTAGTTATGCGAGCAACTTATATGACCTTAAATATACACATCATTGTATAACTATCATATTAACATGTGTGTTTGGATATAGCCTAGTTCGTTTGTATTGCATAACATTAAGAAGGAGTTCTGCTTGATGAATCCAATTTATTATTACGTCGAAATAAGTCATATTCACACATTTGAGGGAGGGTTGAAGTTGGTTTTTGCACTTTTGCAAATTGTATTTTAAAATTCGCTCTCTTCAAGAATTTATTTTACTTGTTAATATTTTCATGGTGAAAATAGAGCTACAATGTCATAATAAAAGACATGACGCAAAACATTTTTTAAACTATATGAATGATTTCTTGAAATAAATGTACTGTACTATCGTACAAAAATAGGAGTGCTTGACAACCAACTAAACATTATGTGGATGCAGTTTTCAATTATTTTGTTCCTTATTGTAAATCATAAAACCTAACATAGTAAAAAACACATTTTCTGTCTGTTTTTTTTCGGTAAAACTGATTGGATAATTTAGTGTGGCACATTTCAAATACTTTTTCAGTCGATTAAGACTTTGGTAATCGTAGCTGAAGATTTTAGGCATCGCGAATCTAGGTTGGAGAAAGGGAATGTTGAAAATGAAACATTGAAAGCAATGAAAGTTCTTATCTGAAGTGTAAACTAAGAACAATTTGTTTTTAATCTACCCAATAATAACCAGATGTCATCAATTAGTTCTGTAAATATTTTGAAATGGTACAAATAATATTTATTTTATTTCGAAGAATATTTTCAGGTTTTATATGTATATATTTATAAAACAGAACATACACACATACACTACTGTACAATGACAAGCAAATCCTAAAGCTTGTAAATATCCTATAGGGTTTAAGGTGACAAAAAGGCTCTTAAAATCGAAAGATTAGATCCTAAGTGTTGACTTTTAGGACCTTGTTAGGACAGACAAGTCCTCATTTATAGTCCTAGGACCGCGAATGACAATAAAAGTAGTCCTAAAGATGGGATCAGTGCACGATATTCTAATCTTTAGACCTACACGGCTAGACTAATTATTACCGTAACGTAACGGCTAAAACACATTGAAGTTAGCATTGAAAAGGAACCTTATTACGTGTACATTATTCTTCATTATGGACAATGAATGGTTAATGTTTATTCTTTTTAATCGCGCCGTGAAATCCGATCAAAATTGGTGGTATTTGACACTGAATTTAGTTTAATTCGCGAATCGCTTAGGATTTGATAACCATTTAAACACTCAATATTTTCAGTTTTTAATGTTAACTTTAATGTAATTTGGCCCTTATGGTGTTAAGGGGTTACCATTTATGCCCATTGAACAACAAAACCTGTTTCACTATTCGAAGTGAGAAGGCAAAAATTGGCAACAATTAGATAAAAATCAATTTCACATGTCCTTACAGTAGAGTAATTGAAGGGATAATACAAGCAGGGTGTCAATTTAGGATCGATAATATAACCATTTCTCACGAATAGGGTTTACAAATTTATGAGTTTGTATTTTACGACTTAACACAAACAATCCCACCTCGCTTGGGATAGGTAGAACTTTTGAGTTTTGTAGAAAATAGTCGGTGGTCAATAAAAATTAAATATCCATTCCGTCCCTCACAATTTTTCTTATTGTTATTGATGTTTGGTTCAGATTTCCGATGGACTATCAATGAAAAGAAATAAAAACACAAATGCTGCAAACAAACTAATAATGTAATCGAAGATCATAAATTTGATATAGCAGCTATAAATGAGGTCTAATTATAGGGCTATTCAATGGAAAAAATAGAAATATAATACTCAATTCCATGCTCTTTGTTATTAAATGTTGTTTTATCTGAACTGTTACTCAACTACAAGATTAAAATCTATACCGTACGTACAAACTTAAATATACTTATTTTAGTGAAAAATAAATGCGGTAGTATGTTGATTTTGGTAGATTGTAGTTTATGAAAAGTATATTAAACACATTTTCAAGAGATCTGTTATTTCTCATGCATGTAGTTGCCGATTATGCTTTGCAGTGACCACCCCAGTTTACACAAGCCAGATACCCTTTCGAACGTTAACCATCACCACGTAACTGCTTTAGTACACCCCAACGAACAAGACCTAAATTTTATTAACCCAAATGCATAGGAAATTAATTAAACCTTGTCATTTTATCTCTTACTTATTATAACTTTGATTTTGTATTATTAATATAAGGTAGAAAGGCTCTCCAAATACATATTTCAATTTCTTCAATGGTAGATTATAATAATGAAGGAAAATAATTCACAATTCCTTTTACCATAACGAAAATATTGCGTTGGTCTTGCTAATGTCAAACATTTGTTATTGATTACAAAGTAATTTATAACAAGACAGGAAGCGTAATTTGCAGTTCGTCCATATTGAGAACAGTGTTACCATTCATGCCATAAAAAGGGTTTGTAGTTCATAATTTTGTAATGAATAGGTTAAAGCAAAATTTATTTCGAAAACATTTGGTTTACAACGATTGATTGTGTTGAATAACAAATCGTATTGTCGACCGCACTTTTTTCAATCCAATCAAAGTTTTGTTATTCAATAAAATGTGTAATATTGTGCAAACGTAATTGAATCACGCTCTACTATGGCTCGTAATGGCTGTATGGACAACATCTGATTAAACTTATTTACGAATCAATACATCAACGTATAAACGTGCTCTCGCTCGTATTTTTCTAGGGTTTAAATCCAAATTACTTTTATTAAGTTAATGTGATTTATATCAAGAAACTTGGATTTAAATCAAGAAAAAGTCGGGTCGAGAACATGCTTTAGGAATAATTTTAGATGGAAATACATGTTCAAACATCAAAATATTAAGATCCGATTAATCTATTTCACCGTTTCACCACGACAAAAAGTGTCTTGTCGAACTTTTAAAAACTTTATCAATGTTCTATAGACTATATAACCTTTTAGACAAAACGTATATGGTTTCTTACGTAACTTTTATTTTTATCATCCAATAGTAATTCTAATGGAGTAATCACTAGAACAGAAGCTAAAGTTAAAATTATTTTAAGTTTGAAGGTTGGGAAAAGTTATATATATATGTTCGTACTAAAGTAAATAGTCTAGGTAAGTAAGTGCTGTATCGAGTGATTTATGAACGGTAAGAATTATTTATGGCAGTTACAGACCGGTAAAATGAAGTTTTACCAAATGCAATCCAAAATGTTTTGAGTGGTTTGAAAACAAGAAATAAATAGGGGCATAGTAAATTATTAAAAAATCTTGAACACTGAACAATCAAAACTACATTCACGTTTACGCGCACTAAACTATAAATAAATTGTTCCCACTAATATTTTTCCATTTAAACCCCAATAACGGTATACAAAATATAAATTTAATATGTATACTTCGTGGAGTATCTGTAATACGGAACGAACATTGGGTATAATTTCCGTACACTTTATTTGTTAAAACAAAATCCTCTCAAACTTCAACATTTAAATTTAGCAAAAAAAGTTGGCCGAAGGCATTGTTCAAGAAAAATTGTTTTTAATTTATCTACACAGTGAAACAGGTCTTACTTAATAACTTTAAATAACATTACAGCTAAAAAGTGATCCATGGCAATTGGCAATGAGTACAATTTGACTTTTCTTAGACAAAATTTTTTTGTTTTTTTATTCATTTGAAGCATCAACTTTTAATTACAGAAACTAGATCTACTTGGTAAATAAACCCAATCATGGCCATCCCAATTCTATGATAAATACATTATTAACAAAACTAAGCAAAAGTTATTTAAATTAGAATATTAGAAAAGAAAACCATGAAACTACAGATCCAAATTGTAAAACTTTTAAATAATTTTTAGTCAAACTCAGAGTTTCAGAAATACTTTAAAACAATTCAATTTTCGGTTGGAAAAAGTAGTTTTTAAAGAAGTTATATTTACACAACAGAAAAATATATAGCCTGGTTATTAAATAATAAACAGAAAAATAGGTTTACGAAGTTAAACAAAAAAGTTAGAACGGATTAATAGATCAAAATTGAGGCGAAACTATGCAACAGGAAAACTAATCTAATAAAATATTCAAAATTAACTAAATTAAAATTAATTATATTTATTTAAAAGACAAACAAACATGAACAAACCTTCTGTAGACAAATCTTGAGCATTAAGATTATTTATATTAGTAATTAAGGCTAATATAGCCAAAATATTAGATATGTTTATTCCAAACATGACTTCGTTCAAATTACCACTAAATAAAAATATTTACACTGAAATTATTCACTTTATTTTCAAAAAATAGAATAAATTTAATGTAATACTATGTAAATAACTGGTTGTCGTGAAAACTTAAAACATTTTATGCATATAACAGAATATCACACTTCACGAACACAACAGCGACCCTTCCACTACGGATGCGTCAGGTAGACTGAATGATGTTTCTCTTCTGAACCCCTACTCCAAAGCAGGTAGTGAGGGTTTGGGGGGACTTGGATTTAAATTGAAGGTGTTCCACAAGGTGGTTCTATTTCTTAATTGGTTTTCATACTATTTATGCTTTAAAACTTAATTTTTAACTGTTTTTATTGAATTAGCACAACTGTACCGTACTTTTTGAAACGGTTTGCCCAAAACTGAAGTTTTAAATAATAATTCTATAGAAATAAACTCAGGTAACTACTAAAATGATTATTAGGGGTGGTTTTGGGAGTAGAATAGCTGGATCAGGAGAAGTACGGGGGTACTGGAAAAGGGGGGCCCAGTTCTAAGTAATTTTTACATAATACAAGACAAGGACATTTTCACAATTACTAACTAAGTACAAATATCAATGTATCCAATCATCACACATTTAGATACTATTGAATGGTAATTCAAAGTTTTATTCAATTTTTGTTTTGAATTTACCTGGAAATAGTTGGTATGCCTGTAAAACCGTTGTTGTTGGGGGGAGGGGGTAGGAGGTATGGAGCAGCGTCTGAAACACTAGCTAATTATTTCTTCATAAGTCTACGAGCTACATTTTCAACTGTTTTCTTAAAAAAAAAAAAACGCTACTTATAAACGTTTAATGAAGCCGTAGACAATTTAGAACTAACATGAATTGTGAAATTTGGAGAAAAAACATAAATGAACGTCATTATTTTAAACTTAATTTCTTCTTGAGCTGAGAAGGAAAATTTCTTTGACTGAATCCTCTGCTATAAGATGACTCATGGCTTTTTCAACGCAAGTGACTAAAGAAAATTAGAAATTAGGTTAGCCATTTTTTTACTTTTATTTCGTATTTATTTGTTCATATAAAACAACCGGTTGGATAACGATCCAGTATTTCACTGTATAATCGATATATTTAAATTTTATATTAACATTGGTGGGTTCTGGCCAAATACCCTCCCCACATTATTATAATGTTTTGAACATTTCTATAGCTCCAATCTGCACTTATAATATATATTCACACACTCTTTAAAAATGCAGCGCTAAAGTACCAATTAGTCCTTAATTATTATTTGTAGAATAATAGACGGCTCATTAAAAAGGGAAGTAGAGAAAGACAAAGAAAGATGGGGGTGGAAATAAGTAGAATTGGCTGTTAGTTTGGCGCCAACATAGTCTGGGGTAAAGAGAGAGAGAGAGAACGAGGAAAAAATAAATCAACGTTCATATATAGAATGACAAAACATGAGAAGAAAAAAAGATAGAGCCGTGGAAGATAAATAGTGAGTAAGACGTAACACCAAAACTATAATTTTTCTAACTATAAAATTAAATAATTAAATTAAACTAAAATACAAAAACAAACAGCCAGCACAAGTTAAATTAAGCTATATCCATAGCACACATCATCCCCTGTTTTGGAATCACCCCCCCCCCCTTCAAAAACCACGTGTGACGTGAAGTAGGAAATGTGGACAAAAGAAACCGAAAACCATCGAGACAAATCCTCTTCAACTGAAGGTCACTCATAGGATGATCAATTTTTGATGTGCTTTGCGCCGGCTTTGTAACGACATTTGTGGATGAGAAAAATCTACGCCATTCCTGAAACTTTATGGAATGATAACGATAACAACACTGACAATAATGATGATAACAATAATGGTAATAATAATGCTAACAATAATAACAACAATGACAATAATAATAATAATCACAATAATAATAATAATGATAATAATAGCAACACAGATAATTTAGCAATAATGATAATACTAGCAATAATGATAATAGTAACAATACTGTTAATAATAACATTATTGGAAATATCAATAATGATAATAATAACAATAATGATACTAGTAACAATAATTATAACAATAATTACACTAATAATCTTCAATCAATAATCAAGTTTTGAAGAAAATAACTTGAAACCATTTTTAAATTTTGGTTAAGATTAAAAAAAATTTTACGGAAAAATTACTTCTAGTAATATATTAATTGGATCGACAATAGTACAAGTTAGGTAAGCATTATGTTATTTGAATGTGGGTTACCTCACTTGTGTTATTGTCGATCCATTTGAAGTGTCAAAATAATTTTTTTTTGCTAAATTACCTCAAAATAAAAAAAAAACTTTAAATGTTTTGTTGGATATGGAACTCAGACGACAACGATGACGAAACAGTAACACTATATCCTGCCTAGCAACAAACCATATCTCTGTTTTCGAGAAAACCTTTGATAAAATCCAGACGAAAGTTGATAAAGTTGTTGTTCAAATAAATCTTAATTGACAAACTGTGTTACAATTAATCATGAATAAATAAATAATATCAATTTTATTTTAGTAAGAAAACAAATACAGATATAATGAAACAAATGAAAATATAACGAAACAAATAAAAACAAATGAAACAAATCAAACAAATACAACTATAAAGAAAACAATACAAGTGTAACAAAACAAATAAAAAAATAAGGAAACAAATGCAAATGTAAAGAAACAAATAAAAAAGGTAGGAAAAGAATACAAATATAACGAATTCAAAATACAAGTTCAACGAAATTAATAAAAATTTAACGAATCGAATATAAATATAACAAAAAAATATAAGGAAACAAATATAAATATAAAGAAACAAATAAAAAAGGTAGGAAAAGAATACAAATATAACAAAACCAAAATACAAGTTTAACGAAATTAATAAAAACCTAACGAATCAAATATAAACTAGTCAAGAAAAATGCGGACTGGCAAAAAGGTTATACATATTGTTGTCTATTAACCCTTTAAAAGCAATTGTGATAAAACTTTAAAAGAACAGGACAAGAATATGTACCAAATTTAACAATATTATTAGTGGCATAAATTAGCCAATAATTCAAATAGTTTAAAGTAAACTTTCTTAGACATTAATTTTAGACAGCTAATAATATTTGATTATAGAAAATAGTTACGTTTACGGTAAATGAAAAAGAAAACGTTATGAAAAAGAAAACGTTAATGTAAGTTAAAAGGAGACAATTTATATATTTGAATTATTGGCTAATTTATGCCACTAATAATATTTTAAAATTGGTACACATTCTTGTCCTGTTCTTTTAAAGTTTTATCACAATTGCTTGTCTCAGTCTTTTAAATGGTTAAGAGCCACCAATATTATAACCTTTTTGCCAGTTCGCATTTTTCTGACTAGTTAAACCTTTTATAATACAGTTAATATATGGTTAAATTAGTTGTTTTAACATTATTTACACAAAATGAAATGGAAGGAAAACTATAAATGTTTATATTTTTTCATTAAATCATGAATAAGTAAAATAATTTGTAATAAAAATTCCGTTTCCAAATATAAATTTAAGTTTAAAAGAAATTTCCGAAAACACAAAAACCACAAAATAAGAACCTACAAAATATCCAGCTTTATAGTGAGTATATTCACCAACGTTAACAATAAAATATTGCAGAATTGTTCGAAATTTGTATTGAAGAATATTCAAGTTATAATATTAGATAAGAAACAACAAATATATAATTGTAGAGAAAATATTTTGTTTACTTCTTTGTTATTGAATAACAAAGAAAATTTCGACTTCCAAAAAAATACTTTCTAAAGTAATTTGATCTTTATATATTGTTTTGATTCGTTTTGACAGAAACATTAGAGTTGGAGCTTTTCTCCATGATAAAAACATCTTATATAATTACAACATATATATATAAATATATATATATATAAATATATATATATATATGTAAATATATACATATAAATATAAATATATTTATTGTATATATATATACATATATATATATATATATATATACATTTCGGCCTTCAAGTGTACCTGGCCTTCATGTGTAAATTATATAAGACACCTGACGAAAACATATATATACTCTTTACTATAAATTGTTACAGAATGACATAGTAAAATAAATATATTATATATTTTTAGAATTTTTAAATATTATATAGACATATAGTTGAATTTAAATTCAAAAAAATTATACATATATATACGTGTAAGGAAAATGGCTTTACCTTTACCAAGAAGAAAGCTATATAATTAGGTAACACAAGATAAATTAATTAAATATAAATCATATTCCATGTAGCACATACATCTATTTGTTTGTTAATTCAGCATAAAAAAAGACCATGTACTCATGTATAAATTTGGTTTACACCTGTTTAGGCCAAATGTACCCGAAGACCACTGTTTCACTATGAAATGT
>JARUHE010305985.1:0-12428 GCA_031471125.1 Archaeomysis grebnitzkii | reverse complement strand
ATTTGATTTGCTAAAACAGATTTTAATTTTAATTCAAGCTATTCTCACGCACCGTAGACTCGAATTTGTCGTTCTCTATTCTCGCGAAATAGAAGTACGTCATGATGTTCCTGAAGAAGTCCAGGGACTGTCTTTTGCTCCTGTGAAGAGATGGTTTGTGGATCGGTCTTTTGTGGATGTGGAAGACATTATCAAGGGATGGTTTGTGGGTCGGTACTTTGTGGGAGTGGATAACATCATTGAGGGATGGTCTGTGGATCGGTACTTTGTGGGAGTGGATGACATCATCCAAAAGTAAAAGTATTATCATCGTCAACAACTTTACATGAGGCATCTCAAGTCTGGAGGCACGTTTGATATGTTTACACATTTTTGATTCTTATTTTTTTCTAATGTCCGATATTTTTATTTTGTTTTTGGAGATCAATATTTTCAGCCTGTTTTGTTCACAATACTTAGATTTTTTTAATAAATATTACATAAGCAAGCTATAATTTCAAATTTTAATGAACTTTTGACAAAAAAACTTTCCATTAAATATGTTTCACGGTCACATTATTAACATTCAAATTATTTCATTACAATCAATTATTAACAAAACATATTACATTAGTTTAAATTGGTATTACAAAAAATGTAATTTAAAAAACTATTATATGTAAATCATGTATATTAAAGACGGTGTAATTTATTTCATAATACTATAGGTACGAAATAAAAATATTAAAAATAACCATTAAATGAAAATTAAAAAAGGTAAGTAACAAGTTTGAGGAGAAATCTTTATCGGACTTGGACACTTGAATTTTACTTTCACATTGGAATGTTTTATATTTTATGTTCAAAGCTGAAAAAGAAAGTATTTTCAAGTTGTTATACAATGTTAATTAAAACGTTTACACTTTTGAATTAACATAAGCCCGGCTTATGTAGAAACAATACTTACAAAAAATTATCATTTCGTATAAATACAACTTTTTAAAATAAAAGTTATTATAAGTTATCGTACGTTTGGCCGGGACAGATAAACTAGTACTATATAGTACAGATCAGCTGTTTTGATTCATAAGTGCATATTTAAAATATATATTAAAGTTCATTCATCTATTATACGCTATAAATAAACTTTAACATAACATTGCACTTACATAATTAATTATGCAAGCAAATCTGTTGATTGAAATGGTTGAAATAACAAAACAAAAAATTATTAAATTATTCAATTTAGGCATAATTTACATCATTATTTTCATTGTTTCATTTATAAATTAGCAATAATTTTCATAATAAAAAAAAGGTGAACAAAATAAGTCTAAAATGTAAAGATGGATAATAGCACAAGTAAGGCAAGCTCTATGTTATTTGAATGTGGGTTGGCTCTCTTGTGCTATTGTTGATACATATGAAATATTGAAGCGTATTGAAAAATAGTAAAAATATACACAGAAATATAATTTGTCTACGAAATAGAATTTGGAAAATCTCTAATTATTTAATACTTATCTAGTTATCATCTTTGATGGTTTTTTGTATGGTACTGGTATTATATTAACACTTTAACCGTTTTTTGTAACACCGGTGATACATAACAAGTGTTTGCCTATATAAATGTATCAAAACATAAACTAAATTGTTTTGTATCACTGATGTTACATAAGATGGAGTAAGTCATTGTTCTTATGTATCACCGGTGCTACAAGAAACGGTTAAAGAAATATTAAGAATGATATGTGAAGCAAGGCATAGTAGAGTTCGGTTAAGTTAGATTAGTCCCGTAATATAATAAAAGCTCCAAATATTATTATTATATTATTAATTTTAATGCTATTAATCTAAGATTTTATTGGGTTTTTGTATATGTTTTCTCTAATGTAAATTGAACGGCTATACGAAGAGCATTCTCTGTGGCCTTGAACAATTATTTTATTTTTTACTTATTTATGAATTAGAAAAAATATAGAAACATTATTGATTTAAATCATACTCTATCATTTCAAGAAAGCTCTTACCAACTAAATGTCATGCAAGTCATAGTGAAGATGTTTGTTTCAACTATAAATATTAAGCAATGCAGTGGTGAGTGAGCCGTGTACTTAGGTCTCAGAATGAAATTTTAATTTACCTTCTATGTGTGTTAATGAGCTGATTTATTTACAAAAAAACACGAGCAAAGACTACGAATTGAAAGGTATTCTGTATATTTAAAAAAAAATTAAAAATTGTGTAAATTTGAATACAGGTGTTTTCAATTTTTTTCAAATATTATAATTCTCTCTAAACCTTCAAAAACAAATCTTGGTTAACCACGAATTTGATGAAAAATTTGCCAAGTCTTAAAGCTCATACAATGTCTATTATTTAAAGCAATATAATGTTTTGCAAAAAAATCCTTAAGGCATTCTACCTTAAAATCTCCAGCTCTTTCATTTGTTTTAAATACAATTTTATGTAAGCTTTCAAATAAAATTCTTAGTTAACCATGAATTCAATAATAAATTATAAAATACATGTTATATTAAGTACGTAGAATGTTGATTTTAATTTTCATTTGAGCAAACTCATCCTTAATTTTTTCTATTTTGAAAAAATCGCAAAGTTTAATTCGAGTCCATAAATCACCCGCGCCTCAACAACAAATTTAAAAAAAATAATTCAGTTATAGAAACTGATACCTTTCAGACCCAGCTTAAAAGCTGTGGTTGCTCTTTACTATTCATATCGAGCGTGTAAACAAATTTAAACAAAGCTCTACATATAGTTTGGTTTGCATTTCAACCGTTGTTGTCGGACCAACTTTTTTGTTATAGAGTTCGGAGCAATGTTTGCTTAGAATAAAATGCAGGGCTTTTAACTATAATTGGTTCTCCTTAAGGTTTTCATTTCTAAAATTTAGTTTTTTAATGTGTTGTTAACCTTAAAAAAATAACTATTTATTTTTAGTTTACAAGAATGCTTATTTAGAATAAAACTATACAATGAGTATACATTACAAACAAAGTTTACTAAATACAGTTTGTTGTTGCCATTCTCGCTTCTAGGGTTTAAGTTAACCGCACCTTTCTTATACTTGCTTTTATTCTTCTAAAACGATAAAGTAAATAACAATTGGTGATTAAATCTTGTTTATGCAACAAATTAAGGACGTCCTTCAGACATCGTGCCTGAGGATGTCGTTTCTCAATTCAATTCATTGCTAATACCTTTACAGCATGTAGCATATTTATAATGATGCATTTGCCAGTTTTATTTCATATTTTACAACTTTGTCTTTTTTAAAATGGACAAATGAACATTTATAATAAATTAGTGCATGATAGTGATTCCTACACTATTACAGTTCTTACAAAAAAATATTATTTTTTTTATGTATGTATGTTTTTACGGGGATAACCAAATCAAATTTTTTTCCTTTTTAGATATGTAACCCAAATCCTCACGACTTTCGGGCATTTACCGAACGGAAATTTGACCGAAACAGATATCTGACCAAATGGTCATTTGTTAGAAGAATAATTCTAACCTAAACTAACTTATCCTAACCCAAACTAACCTGACCATACCTAATCAAACTTAACAAACAAAACTAACCATACCATTGTTTGTCTTATAAAGATATCCGATGTTCGGTAAAATGTACGGTCAGGGCCCTCATAGTTGCCATGTGTTTTTTAAACTAGGAAATATAAGGTTTTTTATGGGAATCTAGAAAAGTGTTCTGTTTCAGCAGAAACAACGCCCTTTAATGAATTAGCATCCCAGATACCTCCCCACCTGGCCGAACAGTCGCAGCTAGCGTCCTCATATTATGCCGGTTTAGATTTACGAAATTACGAAAACGAAGTATTTTCAATTGTACACCATGATTCTAGAAAGGGGTCGCACACAAAATAATAATCTCCGGTTGTCCAAGTATCACTACCAGATAACAAGACAGAAAGAACAAGAGTACCGAAGTTTCGTCTTAGTCCAACTGCCCAAATATAGACACCTTCCAATACTTCACTACAACAGATGCCAGACCCACCCGTATATTTATCACTGACCTGGATGTTTCAACACTGCTTACCGTGCTACCAAGGTGAAATAATTGTTGGAAAGTTAAACTTTCTTGCCAATCACTAGAAACGCCTTACATGGTCCTATTTCTACATACAAACCATCACTTTAACTTTGTATTAAGTGCTTCCAGGATATGCGCTGATATTTCAGCATAGATTACTACATGATCGGCAAAATCACCAGCATTTAGGTTTATCAACTTTATATCCCATTACCCAGTCCATACAGGATTTAAAAAGAATATGAACCAAGATACAACTCTGTCTTATCTCAAATCTCACTGGGAAGATACGAAATATGGTTGGGCTTTTGAGTCCTAACAGCATTCTCGGTATCAGTGTAAAGAGAGATCAACTCCAGTATCGTACGTACATACGAAATAAATCTGAGAACACTCTTTTATCTACGGTGTCGAATGTATATAAGCTGTTAATAAAACCTTTCAATACTTAAGTAGACTCTCACTAATAACTCTGAGCTCTATAGGTCAGTTTTTGCACGTTACAAGCTCAAGCTATTGAGCATTTAAAATGAGCCTTCAATCACCATCCCAAGCAGACGAGCCTGGATGGCAAATTGCACACTTGAGTGATCCACCAGATTTTTGTTTTAATTGTAAAAGGCGTCAATTTGATTTACGATATAGCCTAAATGCAAAGACAAAATTTTATCAAGGTACGAATGAATTGCAAATGGGTTTCAAATAGGTAGTGATATACCTTATATCAAACGTGATGTTTTGTATTTATACGAAATTTAAATATCTAACCTTGTAACAGAATCAATTGTTTCACTTCAAAGAGAACATAATTTAAATAAAAATAATAAAAAGCACTTCTCACCTTTCAATATTCACTTTTCTCAAATCTCAATTGATGGTGGTAACATCTAGAGTCCTAGGCGGAGGTACTGAGCACAGACGAAATGAATCTTGCTAATTCACAAGATCCCTATTTTCGCCACTTCGGCCGCTTAGAGGATGACTTTTGATCCGTTATCGTGGGCGCAAGAGCCGTACCTGAAGGACTGTTTTGATCCCCTGCTTAATTTCAATGATCTTGGGCGAGCGAAAATGGAACTTATGATTCTCTCAAAGGTTGATCTCTTAGGTGTGAACCCAACTTGGTCAGTATGCTGGTTAGAGAACAAAAGATCGTCAATGCAGTTTTACAAAAAGCGTGCAAATATTTTATCAATTACATTTATACAGCCTTTCTATCCCCCAGTTTGGAAAGAATTATCTTCACTTCTTGGTAAGAGTGGAACAAGATTATGTGGGTGTATCAGCCTCTCAGCGAGGCAAAAACTTAACAGGCGGCGCACCATTATACAATCACTCAAATTAGTTCATATGAAACATTTCTTATCAGTCCCCATATCCAAAGCGTTAGCAAACCTCTTTTATCCCTCCTTACCTGAACTCTGCTGCTTTTAACCAGTTCATTATGACATTTGTCAATGGCGGATAAAGTGTCCACCCATATGAGTATTGTTTTGCTTCAGCCAGACTCAAATGACAACGAGAAACGGCTTGTGTTTTTAGGGTGCTCCAGTCCATTGCTGGATCCTCCAGGATTTGGAGTGCTTCAATACAACTATGACCCCTAATGTAATATCATTTAGGCAATCGTGATATCACAGATAATAAGCCCTACGGGACTTCAAACGCAACTTCAGTGAGCCAATTAAGAGTCGGTTATAGTTGTTGAAGAACTCCGCACTTTCATAAGCACGGTATTGTTGTAGGACCCTATATCGGGTACGGACAAGATAATGGTGGAACTTCTTACTCTCGAGATCAGTCTTGGATTGCTAAGCCCTTATTCACTAATTATCCATTAATTCTTAGAGAAATTGTACACTTCCTGCCTTCAATGTACTTGCATCAAATAAATTCTTTTAACTTACCAGTCTAGGCGAGAAAAAGAGGTTCTAGTCCCAATCCTAACTTATGGCTTTAAAATTGTATACCTGTGACCTTTTCTAACTCGTTATTTGTGGTAATAATCACATCTTCGAGCTTCAAATTACTCAATGCTTTTACTCACATTTCGGTCTTCTACTACCTAACGAGTAGGGATTCAGTTACCTTCGCGACTTAATTAACCCCCTTACAAAGTTGATGGCTCTCTGGTTGCGTCAAACTTCTTTTTATAATTTGTACACCGAAAATCAAAACTAGGTTGCTCAGACATGTAATTGGTGCTGCGCCTCGCGCCAACGCATACATTTATGATTTAGGGCTTGTTAAAAATGAAAGATTGCACAGATGGCAGTGCCGCATATGAACTTGAAAATTGTATAGCTCGACTATCTGGTGTGAAATAGTTTGGAGAAGTCTTAACGGAAAAATTTATACTTTTAAAATTTTAAATTAAAGAAAATGCATGTTTCACAGAAAAAAACACTTAATTGGAATGCAGCTGCTAGCCAAATTAATACGAACATGGCAAGGTTTGAAAATCATATTACTAAGGGGTTCCATAATTGTGTACCATAAAATTCAAAGGTTCTCAGAAAAGAGGTTGTCTTACCGTCTTCACTTACAGCTCCTGAAGTATTAATGGTAGGTTTCGATAGGCTTTTTACCTGCATCATTCTGCAGGGAGAAACCCCATCGAAGCTCCCTATCCTTGCTTATTTGAAAAGTTAGGAAATGGTTATGAATAAAGGTAGATTCTGGACTTTCACTTCCTCTTATAAAAAAGAAGAATAAAAGAAAGTTATTGAAGTCGCACACATTCCTACAGTCAACAGTCCAACTCGTGGTGACAATTCAAAATAAAGTATAACTAAAAAAAAAACAATAAAACCAGACGAGCAATAGATACAATTCCAAAGGCAGTTTTAAGCTATTTAAATTTTATCTACATATCGCCTGCCAGGTGGTATGGTTTCGTTACTTTATTTGAAATTGTCATCTACTTGATTCGAACTGTTGACTGGGCATGTATGCATTTCAAGTGCGCAACTCCAATAGCAGTTGGTATTTGTTTTATGTCCAATGTGATTTTACCATTTCATTTAATATTTAGAAGTTACAACCAGTAACATTTATGGATAGTTTGAATCCTAATGTTCATCAATTATGAAAATATCCAAAACGCATTTCTTAACTGCAAGTCTAGTATTGCTTCACTCCTGTCTTGATACGACGTTGTGTACAGGCTCTACCCAATTAACCACTTGGCTCAAATACAATATATACAATGAATATCTACTTCAGGGCATTCAAGAATTTAACAAAAATAATGATTTTGTTTTCATATCACACTAAAACAAACCTGTGGATAAATCACTAATCTATTTAACAATAAGAGACCCTGCTAAATTTGATGTCTAAATGGGCCAACCTATGCCAGGTGCTGGAGTCCCATAAGTCATTTCAGAAGGTTTTTAAAATAATTTTTATCACAAAAAAATTTATTCAATTTACTGGAAGCATTTAACTTAATTACATTAATACATTTTGCAATTTAGATGCAAAAACATTTTATTTATTAGAAACAATAAATTGATTTTTTTTTTGGAAATTTCTAACTAGTATCAATGACTATCATTGAGAACTTATCTGCTAACTATTCATACAGAAGCACAGCCAAGTAAATATTAAAAAACAAGCTTTTTTCTCCATATTTCTAACATTTAAAGCAACAAACAATTTTTCATACATAAATTTAGCGATTGGTTTGTTTCAAAATGAATTAGTTTGAATAAAATGATAGTAATTTAAAGTTCAATTCAAATGTGTTGAAATCATGCCAAACTATCAAAAGGAACCAATTGGCAATACTCACTAGTCATGGAAAAAAATTTTATCTATCACATTTAAAGATATATCCAATTATAGATCATGTTTATTTGGAAAGTAGTTATTTCTATAATTAAACTGTGGGATGTTATTTAGCAAGATAATTCTCAGTTTCTCATGAGGAAAATAACACTGTTGATGTACATACAACAAAAAAAGAAATATAAGAATGTCAGATTCCAGGCAGTGAGTGGCTTCAATTCTACTTATGGAATGACCGATATTATAGATAAACAGAGCAATCATATTATCTTGAAAAGTATTCTGTATGAGCGAATAAAGATAAAAACATTTCCAAGTCCCAGAAAATTATACAAAATTGATAAATTAGGCTATACAGCTATGCAAGGTCTAACATCCGAGTTGAAAAATTAGGAAAACGTTTTATGCTAAAGCCAAGGTGGTTACTTAATGTAAACAAAACGGAATTGCAAATTAAATGAGTCTTGATAGAGGACTTCAGTTTGCTGAACATGGAATGCAAAAGTTCATACATAATAATAATGTGCTAGATGTAAATGTAAAGAATAAAGAAATAAATGATTGGACAATGGCACTGCTTCAACTCCCTATACAAGGAAGACAATTTAAAGTAAATAAATGACTTGAACAATCAAAACCTTGAATATTCTATAAATTTGGAAAAGTTTATCTTAATAACTAGATCAAACAAAGGATACATTAAAATGCAGTAAAAGTATTTTAGAGGTGGCAAGAACACAGCCTGGGACAGCATTCTGTGTAAAATGTTAGATCTACTTCTGAAAAGATACATTTTTAATAATTTAGAATTTAAACACTTTATTCATTGTTTGATCTCTCAATAAATGCGACTATTTTGAATGAAAAAAATTAAACGTGTGGTACATCTTAATTGAAAAACGGAAGATATCCCAATTAATACAAAAAATGAATTATAAATATATAATAATGCTAGACACACAATGATGTAAAAATTATTTTATTCTAATATTAAGGAAGACAACGATTACTTACACAACAGTATCACATGCTTCAAACCATTTTTTAAATGAATATGATACTCGAGATATATGATATATGGGAAGTTCTGTCTAT
This sequence comes from Archaeomysis grebnitzkii, assembly GCA_031471125.1. Classification (NCBI taxonomy): domain Eukaryota; kingdom Metazoa; phylum Arthropoda; class Malacostraca; order Mysida; family Mysidae; genus Archaeomysis; species Archaeomysis grebnitzkii. The sequence goes on along the minus strand of JARUHE010305985.1, from coordinate 3,481 downwards.
CATAAAAATAAGAAGAAATGAACTGAGTGAAGTCCTCTTAAAGAGAAACAAACAGCCATATATACAACACTATAGCTACTGTGGCTAGCATAACACCGTAGATGTGAATAAAACATGAAAGAAAAGAATAGGTTACATATAATCTGGTCAACACTATCTTCAAGTTCAGCTGTATGTACATTGTATAAACAGCCCAATAATAACAATAATTCCACATATGGAGGAACAAATAAAGAAAGTTCAAGTTCTTACTACTGTTAATGCAAACAACTTCCTCAGATTAAATCACGATAACAGATTATAAAAGTGTTTTTAAAAACTTTTAAAATTAATTCTAAAAGTTTTGAAACTTTAAATTTTAAAGTTCTGTTAATTGTGATTAAAAGCAGCCAAGAATAACTGGAAATGAACGTTTTCATCTAAAACATGATACAAAACTTGCTGAATGACCACATGAAAAAAAGGAAAAGATAAATTCAAACTAGTCATGATATAATACAACATATTTCAGCTTCACTTGAGACCTGTTTCTTAAATTTTATCAATCTCGAGAATCATAAGGTCAAAATCAATTTGAGAATAACTTTTTGTATCTTGATTTATCAAGTTCAATAAATAATTTGAAATAAGAAATTAGATAAACTCAACACTTTAAAAAAAAGTTTACTCCTATCAACTTCTAAATTAATTTGTATTAGTATTCATATACTGTTAGATCTTAGATCATACAAACTAGAATAATTATGAAAATTCTTATTCATAGACCTGAGTTAATTTTAAAACAAACTACTCAGCCACAAAATGAATTTTTCACTCCTCAAAAACTTTTGAGATGGAAGGAATTGAAATGCTGTATGTGAAATCCTCTTCAAAGGCATGTGCCTTTATTACGGTTAACTGGTTCACCGGCAACAGACCCTGAATTGCTGCATCAAGTTTGGTCTTCATTTCTTCTTCCTCGAAACCTGAAAATAAATTATGAATTAACAAGTGGGATTAAATGCACTCTAAGCACCATTCCTCAAGCTCCTAAATGTTACCAAATGTAGGGGGAAACAATCCTTAGTTTTTTCTTTTTAGTGTGAAATGTTCTTTAAACTAGTAATCCACGAACCGGACGGCTCAAATGTCTTGCGATGATTCATCCATGTAACTTTAAAAAAAATTCTCTAAAAATATCAAATCAAAAATGGTGTTACAAAGTGAGAAGACATCATTTTAGAAAAAAATCACCATATATACTTTTAATGTGTACTTCATTTCCAATCCATTGATGTATAAATAAAAACAAAATATGAAAAATAAATTTATTACAAATATTTTCTAAGTTATTTTGATGAAAAATTGTAGATAAAAAATGAAAAAATCAAATAAAAATACTTAGTAATATATTAAAACCAATAACTAAGCCTATATGAAAAGAAATAATAATAGTATAGATGATATATAAGCATTCAAGTCATTGTCTAACGCCGACGACGACGAGGACACCGATGACATCGGAAACGCTACGCCTATGTAGAGCTTCGCTACGCACGCTCGACAAAAACCCACAAATTTATGGTTTTTGAGAAAATAGCTGTTGTAACAGAAGGGTTGCCTGTAGTATAGGCTATACATTTGATCACTCCAAATCTCAATTTATTTCAAAGCAGCATAAAGGTAAACCTATCAATAACTAAGCTACTGCATCAGTAGTCTAGGCTATATTCATTCTAGGTGCGAACAATAAACATTCTTTAGCCTTTTATATTTTCCTATTTAATTCAAAGGCATTGTATTTGAAAGTTTGTAAAAAAATGTTTCAAACAACATGTTGTGTTAGAAATATTTCCACAACTGAAATGATCAGCTGATTTCTTAAATTGGAAGGAAACGGTCTTGAATTATGTGCAAATATACTTTGTCAGTCTTTTGAGTATGCAGTAATGTTTTATCACTTTTATAGAAATAGATTATACCAAAATGTTGTTTTCTTGTGAGTTGTACTTTCATTTTTGCGTGAAACAGTTAAGACCAGGGTGCCAAAAACTACTTTTTCATTTTAAAGAAGACATTCATTTATATATACTTATTTATACAATAGGCTAGACATTTTATGAATTTGCCAACTCAGTGAAATTTAAATTCATATTTATTCCTTATGGAATACATTAATAACAATATAATGTATTTATTTTGGCATAAATGCATTGAAATTAGTTTCAAAAACTTTGTGCATAGGACATGAGTAATTTAAATAAGACAACTCAATTAAAAATCTAACATAAATTATTTAATTTTATGAACATTATTTGCAAGTGTTCTTTGATTGAAGGTAATTACATACTTTTTATTATAAATACTATTTAATGTTAAAACACTCTGGCTGTATTGTCTATAACTTGAAAAATTCAGAATTTAATGTTTAAACTTTGACACTCTGGCTCAAGTATTTATTTTAACACACCCTATAGGACTCACTAAGCTGAATAAATTCATTCAATTTTAGGTCTATGTTAATATCTGAAATATAAATATTATGGGAAATAAATAACATGTAATTTTTGAAAGACAGATTTGAAAAGATAAATAATGTTTTCATAACTTCCCTGCAAACATTTTGGGCCAAAATGTGCACGAAACACAAACATTATTTGTTCCAAAAATGCCCCCAGAAGTACAATATTTTCGGTCCAACTTTCGGACAGAATTGGTTCCCTTAATGAATGGAAGTTTTAGTTTTACCTTAAGGATTAAGCGGAATAGTGTGCAAAATACCTTATTTAAAGATATAATTTTAAAATACATAGGATATGCTAATTAAATAATAAGGAGAATATTTCAGTAAAATAGCAATGTAATTTTTAGATCGTTTATGTATTAATAAATTCCTTGTGGAGAAAAGCTAATTTTTAAGGCATTTTTGTGTGAATTAAGTGATTTTTAGTATCGTTAATTTGGTCGTAAAATTATTTTTAGTTTGAATAATTCAAAGTGGCTGTCATGTTTGATTAATGACTTATTTTAGCATGCAATACAGCCTATATAGTGTATTTTGTTAATCTAATTATAAACGATACGCGAAAATTGTTGTCTGAATTCAGTGTTTCATCAGTGGATGTTATAGCAAGTCGTGTTAAACAACTTAAGCTAAGTGAGTGAAAGCTAGATTTTTTCAATTGGTTTGCTATTGCTTGTATGCTAACGCACAAAATAGAAATGACGTGGTTTATAAGTAACTAGGATACCATTTCTATAATTTAGTTTTAAAATATTGTTTTTAAATGGTTACTTTTCCAGTACAAATTTAGACAGGGTGTCCTACACAGGGTCAGTGTGTCAAGAGGGTCTTCAAAAATTTTTGGAGAACATTTTCAAAATCTCCTGGAGAACGTTTTTTATTTCATCATTTTTGTCGAGCATGCGTAGCGAAGCTCTACATAGGCGTAGCGTTTCCGATGTCGTCCTCGTCGTTGTCGTCGGCGTTAGACAATGACTT
>JARUHE010305963.1:0-12431 GCA_031471125.1 Archaeomysis grebnitzkii | reverse complement strand
GCTGAAGTCAAGAGAGATGACCCTTGATTCAGCACAATTATCTAAAGAGAGTTGCAGGTCATGAGTTAATACAAGTACAGCATCAGAGGTACCAAGACCTTTTCTAAAAACAAACTGCGTCTTAGGCAAGATATTTTTCATACTAACAAATTTATAAAGCCTCCGAGCAATTAGTTTTTCGAAAACTTTTGAAAGTACAGGTGTAATAGATAATAATAACAATAATAATTTTTCAAATTTTTACAGCGCCTTTCAGCTTTATAGCTCACAAGGCGATATACTGGTCTATAGTCCAAGGGAAATTACGTTGGTGAGCAACCTTTAGGAATAGGAGTAACATTAGCTGATCTTCAGGATTTTGAAAAACAACTGGAAGCTAGAAGACCTCTAAATATCCTAGCTAGCTTGGGAGCAAGATGATTAGATTTTTTTTCAATCTAACTTGAATGAAATCAATATAATTGATAAATCTAAAACATGTTGTTGTACATTACTTAATACTTACTTTCTTTGTATTAGTGTTTACTTATTTGATGGTTCAAATTTTTATTTGACAAAAAATATTTTTATATTTTATCCGAGGGCCTAGGGCCATAGGCCTAAGCCTTGGATTTTCATTCTGCTATTTAGCATTCTATTTTTTATACATAGGCAATTTTTTTCGTTGTTGTGCCCCTATCAACTGAAAATCACTTATTCAATTGAAATTTAAATTATATGTTTGAATTAATCTAAATTCACTGATTTAAAGATAATTTAAAAATAGAGCAATTAAACATGCCGTAAAATTTCGTTTAATTTTTGCCTCGTCAGTTCGAGCTTAAATGTAAGATGTTCAAAAAGCTCTAAATTCGAAAAGAATTATTGTACAGACATTTTGAATTCAAATTTTTGTTTTTTTCAAAATAAGAGTTTTTTGCATTTTTCTCCAATTTTTATATGACCATTGATGCCAACAATTGAGTTCAAAATACACCATGAATTATTTAGGTCCCCCAACTATAAGAACTACAGTTTGTCCTTCCGCCAAAATTACCATTGCTTGGGATAGAATGCTCGAGCACTGGACATGCCGAGCTAGTTTCAAAACGAATGCCCAGGGCTCAGCAGCATTCGCCTGGTGGCTAGAACACCAAGAGCCTGGAGTCATGGCTGTGGATCGACGCATCCGTAGTTTTGACTAGACAAATACGCGTCCGCATCTGCATCCGACCGTAACCACTGTTCAAATAAAAAAAATAATTATAACTGTTAGTACTTTGTTTTTGTCAAATGTCTGGTCATAATTACCAGAGCGTAAATCTAACGCTATTTCGTGATAATGAGTGCCTCCAATTTTAAAAGAAACCTTCATAAATCCTTAACCACTCATTTACGCACTAATTAGTGATGAATACAACTTTCTTAGAATATAAAAACATATATAAAATTATTAAAATAACAATGACATATTCAACGAGTAAGGTTCTGAAAAGTGCCTCCTTTTCCCGATTTACGCCCTGAATTGGCTTAGTGACGATATAGTACTTAACTCCATGATGTCTGACAACAATCTGCTACAAGAACTAAATTACAGTAAATTTAGTACTTAAGTCAATCTTTTGATCATGTCACAAAATGTAATACTTTTGTTCTGATGGGTTAATAGTAAGTAGTCAAGGAGAAAACTTTCGTGGGAGTCAATGGTCTAGACATCAGAAAGAGAGGACAATTCTCAAAATCAAGCCATTTTGTTAAGTAAGCTTTATCTCAACGATCGAAGTACTTTGCGTTTTGTTAACTAAATTAACAACAACAAATCTAGCTATGCATTTAGTCTCTACATTTATTTTTACCACCTAATTTTTATATATTTATACACACATATGTTTGTGGAAGATTATGGCCAAGTGGTAGTCTTTTTTTTAGCTCGAGTCCACTCGAAGCTTGTAGTTGGATGGACATGGTTAATTATCCTTACAAGTCTCAAAATGTAAGCTTACTCCAGCTTTGAGAAAGCGCCATCTGTCAGTTTTACATCCTTAGGGTACACAACACTTGATGTGTGTTAGTAGTGTTAAGATTGATATGTGAACTGGGCAAGCGATTGGTTAAATGTAATTTTTATATGCTGTTGAAAGAGCCGAAAGTTATAATTTATAGGCTATTTCATGAGCTTACTATACTAACTGATGAGAGAAATCAAACGTGTAGAAAAAAGTTGAGCATTATTGACAGATTTACAATAAATAAAATTACAAACCAATTTCCCAATAAGTTGAAACATTATTGAGTACAGTAAAACTCCTGAAGTGTAGAACGATAAAACGTAGAAAGTTCCTCCAACGAAGAATCATGAAACAGAGAAATCCTAAGACGTCCAATTCTTTTCTATGTATACAAACAAAATGTGATACAAAAGCAGGGGTAACGGTGTTTAATCGGTTTGCCTGAATTGGAGGTTCTTCCTATAATGTAGGTAACATTTTGGTCTACGTTTCAGAAGTTTTACTGTACTTAATTAAATAACCATTCAAACTTATTAATAATACCCATGCTGTAATAATTCAAACCTATTGCGTTCCGTGAGATATTGGATGTCTTAGCTGTTTAATTGTATATACGAAACTATCATAATGAATGAACAATTTTCATTTAAATTATTCATGAATTAGAAATGTACTTTCAGGTTTTTGAATGTGTTAATTTGCTTTAAAGGAAACAACATATGGAGATTTTGGTCATTCATTATCGAGCGTGTGAAAAAGTGAGTGAAAACTTTATTCTGTTTATGGTTTGGGTTTCCGTCGTTGTTGTCGTTTGAACAATTTTTTGCTATTGACTTTGGAGAAATATTTGTTTAGAATAAAATTTAAGGCTTCTAATTAACTTTCTTTGATGTTTTTATTTCTAGGATTTATATTTTAAAAAATAATAATAGCTTGCTTATGTTTTTTTTTAAATTAAAAAAAAACATTTTATTTATTTTTCATTTTACAGGAATGCTTACTTACAATAAAATAAATGGTGCAATTCCAGTTTACCAGTGACAAGACATTCTAGCAACATCTAACCTGCCTTTACATACGTGAGAATCAGGTTAGGATAGGATTTGTGAGTTCCTAAAGTGCATTATATTTTTTAAAATTAGCATATAAATATAAATAGGAGATATTTTTTACTAACATGTAGAAAATTTTTAAGTTTAGTATTCACAATCTCAACAACTTTTACTAAATGCAATTTTTACAATTTTTTTTAAAATAATAGGGTAAAGTGGATACAATTCGTACACAGACACGGTACGTACAACGACTTTCATTTGAAAACTAAGAATGTTAAGCGAATTCCCATATTGAACAGTACTTTAGATATAATAGAATAAGACTATTGACATTTATTAATATAGATTAAATTCTGCATTCTGATATCTGTAAGAGGACTCCGAGATAAATAGGAATTGAAGACTGATGCTGCATCTCAAATCTCGTTCAGTTTGATCCCAGAAGATACTAGGAATAGTTTTATTTGAATGCCTGCATTAAATGTCAGCGTTTTTTGTCGATCAACAACAGAATTTGGTTCTTCAGATTTTTGTTGTTGTACTACCAAATTTATGTAATTATTACGTATCATTTTTGTTGTAAATATTTTTTGTTTTATAAAATAAAATTTATAATAATAATATTGTTTAAAAAAATTAATCTATATTGCTTGTCTAATAGATGTTATATCCTGTTTGTGCTTAAAAGCACGTAGTTAGATTTTGTAGTTAATTTGTTTATATGTGTTTAAAAATGTAGTCATTTATCTAGATGTACTCCAAGGCTTCGAGATGTTTCTGATGGATAAATTTTGATATATGCAAGGCTTAGGTGAAAACTTACGAGAATATATTTAAAAAATTGCTTGGACCCAATGAAAATGCATTTGGTTTTCTTGGAGTTGAGCTTCAGGGCCATTTTATTACACCATGCTTGTTTTATTTCATAAAAGTATGGTACTCACTCTTACTTCGAAAGCATTTAGATTTTCAACTTTGTTTGCAGGGTGGTTGTATACTAAGGTAATTGTAATTGTTTAATAAAAAGCTGATTAACCCTTTATCTATACGTCCTCGATACTTTCAATATTTTCATTAAATATCATTTCCTTAGTTCTTAGGGCGTCATATCTGTATATACATACGCCTCTTCTTTTTGGGCATCTTGCCTATATAGGTTAAAGCCTTCAATATGCAATCGGATATTGCATAATGCTGTGTACAACTAAGTTTCACTAATGCAAAATATATGAAATATCTTATTTGAGATTGTACTTCTTCGGATTTCTACCGCTTCTCATAGGTCTTACATTTATGTGTCCTATTTTGAGTGTTTCTTAGAATATTGGATCTTGTGTTTGATATGGTATATTTTGTGATGAATAATTATAGTTGATAACCGTCACGACTGACGAACACAATACCAACACCCCGGTAAATGTTACAAAATTATGGTGAAGGGCTGATTTTTCAGAGTGAGGATCTAGTCGTTCTCTACCTCCCTTAGACCGGTTGAAGAGTTGGTTCTATCAGAGTGAGGATTTGGTCGTTCTCTACCTCGTTAGAGCTCTCTATTCTTTTTCTCTTCCTTTCCTCTTCTTCTTTCCACCTTAGTGGATGGATTATAAGTAATGATTGCCTAAGCTGATTGTCTAGTCAAACACATTACGATTTTCCATCCATTCTGCTTTATGAATAAAGGAATCAATGCTAGTGTAACACTGCCTGTCTCATCTCGGATATGGGACGGGTTGCCTGGGCAGACGATAACTTTTGGAACCACTGACCGTGAGAGTGTTGCCTCCCGTCTAACTTGTCATGGTATTTTTTGATACCGCTATCTGTCAAAATTGGAAGCCAAGATAAACAGAGCTGTTTTTATTTCTGTTTATGCTTATTGCCATATATTTGCATCGAGCTAAGTACCAAATAAATCATTACACAGTTAGATAAGTTGATGTAATTTTTTCCATTTCTAGACAAAATTATCTTAAAAGGTACTTAAATGGTATTCACGGGGTATTAAAACGGCTAATCCCGACCTAGCCGATACTAAAAAGTATCTCGTTTTATGTTTGACACGATTACAAACTTCCAACTAGGTATTAAAATAAGGTTAAGGTAATCTTTAAAAAACAGAAAACGCCACAATCTACTTAATGCCCATACTTTAAAGATGTCGTAGATACGAAGAAAAATAGAAGTAGCGGCAACGCTGAAATTCAGAGCAATCTGGATTGATCCAGTTCTATCCAGATTGAATAGCAAACGTAACCAGTAAATTTTAAAATGAAACTAACCTTTGAAGCGCGCAAACGATAGTCCCAGGCATGGCCAAGAGAAGAAATGTGTTGAGATAGCAAATGAGGATTCCTCCCAACAGCATGTAAGACAACTCCTTCCCCGAAGCTTTCACGATGGGCGTATCGTCGTGCATCAAGAAAATGATAATGACAGAGCTGGTCAAGACAATTCCTAGACAGGAGATGCCGACGGGAACGAGGGCGAACACAGAAGTCCACTGCATGTACTGTCTGGGCAGGTCGAAGCAGGACTCCTTGTCCTCGTACGGCCACATCCCGTACCCACAATCACGACATTCGAACTCGTTCACCATCCACTCCCAGTCCTTGCACGACTGGCACAACCAGCAACATGTGTCGCCCTGAAGAAACAAGGGTTGGCATTAATTTCTCACAAAACATATTTAGCTTTGTTTTATAAGGAAAAACACTTTTAGTGTTGTTTTTGAAAAAAAAACTTTCGCTTTGTTTTTTTTATCTACAACTCTATTAGGTTATGAAAATGTGAAAATGAGCATACCTATAAATGAATAAGACACTTTTTTACATTCTAACCACAAATACTATATACTTGATTTTGTTTTAGAAATAACTGAAACTTGATAGTAATAGCAGTAGGACATACAAATGTTATTGTGTTTAGAAAATTTAGGTGAATGAAACTTGTACCTGTTGCATGATCTTTACTTCTCCGACTTTGCAAGGCAGTGAGCACACTGACGAAGGAACGTCCACCGAGTGGTTTGCCCAAAGGACATTGCTGGTGTTCAGCTTCAGCTCTCTGTTCCAAGTCCCAGCAACCTGTGTGGCAAAAAGTTTGCTACAAACCATGTAACACAACATATTATTTAGATTTAATAATTACTACACAAGCATTAGAGTAATAGGCTCAGGGTTAAATAAACACATTTAGTAAAATTCACCAAAAAATAAATAAAATGTGATGAAGTAAATTTAAATCCTAGCGCTGTGCAGGGAATGTTTGTGGAAATGTTAGTAAAACAAATCTTCGAAATAATAAAAAAGCAGTTTAGTGAAAAACAATGAACTTTAAACTTTGATCGAGGTCACAGTGAGATTCTATAGTTCACAATGACAGGACAGGTTCAGATTACATAAGAACTTGCAAGATCTTACAAGGTGACCTCGATCAATGAAACAACACTCCTTGATGGTTCCTCACAAGCTGATCTTTGTTTGTTCAGATGAAATCCCAGCAAACATCATCGTATTGAATAGTATACGGGTTCATACTACCGCATACAATCTTTCACATGAATGTCATACCTTCGTGCACATGAACCGTATACGATTCAATAAAAATGTTTGTGGGGATAACTTTGAAACCCGGAAATTCACTCACGTGGCGTGGATCTAGCTTCTCCCATCGACCAACCATCTGCAGATACGAAAAATTAATTCTGTTACTTTTAGGCCTAAGTGAGAAAATATTAATTTATTGGAACGTTAACTCTAAGTCATCACATTCTAGAATCATTTTCCTAAAATAAAAGTCTAAGCGTTTAAACAATTCATTAAACTTTAAAACAAAACTAAACTGTTCAATTGATTGCTTCAAAATGCTAGAACTCATTCTTCATTACCAATTTGCGTTTTAAGCTAAGATTACAGCGCAGTAAATTTGTTTTTTTCTCCATTGAAGAAACTATTTTTTTTACTAACCATCCTATTTATCTAGTTAATAAATAATTGATGTGCTTCTAAACAACTTTTCTGAAGTAACTAATTATTGAAAAAACTTATATTACTTTTTGAAATTCAAAAGCTAATTTAAAGTTCAATATAAAACTATGTTACAAATTGTCATATATATTTCAACGTTTACAAATATAATAATAAATGTTAATATAGTGCCAGAATTATAAGTCAACATAGAAACTATTTCATATAAATCATTTTTATTATCAATAAATATAAAGTTGTGTCAGTTAAGGTACAAAACAAGGTCTAAAACGATTGATGAAAGATTTGAGATGAAAAGAAATAGTAGTAAGAGAAACATAAATTACAAAGTAAATATTATCACACAAATATAGGTTAAGTTAAGAAAAAAGAGCAATATTTGGTAGCTTGAAAATAAAATTTTGTTAGAATCTACAAAAACAGAATTGTTAGATTAACGATATCACAGCTAAAGCACATTATCTGTTAATGAATGTGTGATTTAAAGCACAGATCAAGGACAATTTTTAATGGGATGAAGTGACAATTAAAACATACTTGAAAAGGTTTCAAATCATTTAAGTGTATATCAAACATCAAAAGAAAGATTTACACCGATATTAAAACTACAATTCAATCTATTTTACTGTTGTACTAATGTTAAAGAAAATGAGGCAACTAACTTGACAAAAATATAAACCTTAACTAAGCTATATTCATACCATTATAAAAATATACAATTTTTCAATATATTTATTCTGTTAATTACATGTAAGCTGAGTTTGTGGCTATCTTAAAACTTATTTGAGGTCAAGATTTTCTAGCTATATAATTTATGTTTAGCTTTATTTATGTTTTTATGTTTTAACTCAAATTAGATTTGTCTAATTCTATAATTTATATTTAGCTGTATCTATTTTTATAATTTAACTTGAGTTTGATTCGTCTGATTCTATAATTTAAATTTATCTATATCTGTTTTTTAATATTTTAACTCAAGTTAGGTTCGTCTAATTCTATAATTTATGTTTAACTATATATATTTTAATATTCTAGCTCGGATTAGATCAAAACTTTCTTAAGAGAAAGCCATATCAAGGCAGCATTGATGCCTCATACGTCACGTTGGTTAGTTTAGATTATTAAGTGGTGGAAAGAGGTTTAGTTCTGGTGCGGGTCTTTTATTATATTAAATAAATTATATTATAATTATTTTTTGTATCTATTATAATTATATAAAGTGTGAATAGTTTCGTAAAAATTCTTAATGTATGATTTTCTTGACTTATCATTAATATCGATATTGAAACAATAGTACATTTTCGTATTTGTTTTTTGGATTATTTGGTAAGTTATGCTACATTTCAGACTATTTCGAAAATAATGTAGGCTATGAAGTATTCCTGAAATTAATGATGTTGTTATTGAGTTATTTTAATTAACAATTGAATTAAGTTAGGCTACATACCAGTGTTAAGAATAAATCAATTGGAGGTTATATTTATTATGCTTATATCAGATTACAAATTATAAACGTTCAGTGCTATTTTTAAAATATTTAAATTTCTTTAATTTTTAAGTTTAATAGTACCAGTACATAGTTATTATTCCCTTCAAGACTACCACACTGAGAGAAACAAAAACAATGTTTACATTAATGCTCAATTTATATTCAAACGAATGATGAAATTGAGAACCATAGACCTATTTTGGGGTATACTCTTGTTTTTTATATTTTGAACAACTATTTATAATTTAGATAGTTCCGTCTATACTATAGTGTATAGGTAGAACCTTTTGCTATGCTTAAAATGACACAAGCTAATTGAGAAAGGAAAAAGTTCATTTAGTTAGATAAAAAGGATCTTGGCAATAGGAAACCATTGACTGACGTAATATAGAAAAAGTGTAATATAGCTAATTACAATTTCTATTAGTCCTTAGTCTGCATATACTTCTGTGAGCTTAAAAAATTATTAAAATTCATGGCTTATGCACTTCAAAAAACGAAATGTATTTTACATGATTCTGTTAATTCACAATTTAGCCTAAAAATAAAGGAGCAATAGCAAGTTGAATAATTAGTTTTATGATAAATCATATAACATAATGCAGGAAATAATTTCAGTGAAATACTGTGGCCAAGAAATATTTACACTACATTTCTTGTTGTTGAAATTGTTCTTGTATAAAAACAGAGCATTGGAATAATAATTTGTTTACTGTTTAGTTGAAAAGAGTGGCAGGTAAATTATTTTGTTTAAAATAACGCAAAAAATCTTAACTATAAATTGTATTGAGAAATTTATCAAACAGTATACATACATTTACTTTCATACAAACTTTCTTTCAAGCTGCATGATATTGTATTCATTTTGATTTTGTCTGTGGTAACATTGATGTTTAGTTTATGTGGCTTTCGTACAATTATTTTTTAATTAATATTAAATTTTTAAAGATTTTTAAAATTTCTAAAACGTTTGTTAATTAAGCACACACGGGTCGCTCAAAAGGTATGCGACTCTTAACTTATTTTTCATAAGCAACTTAAATTGAGGCGCATTGATTAGTGCACATATATTCTTTTGTAGGCAGCCCTATGCACATGCGTGCATTTTTCTACCTGTAGTAGACTTCAATCGACAGTAAACAGTGAATGAATAAGGAAGTGCACTTGACCCCTGTCGGAATTTTCTTTTAGAAACAACGCTATTGCATCAAATAGTGCTTAAGACTTTTCAGTTTTCGATGGAAGCAGCCAGATAAACTGGACAAACCTTCGGACACATAGAACTGGGCACCACACAGATAAATAGTGGATTGTCCATCTTAAACATGGTCGCACATTAGTAGTAATTCCTCGACATTCCAAGTGGCAGGTCCATCACGTTAAGTTTAGCCAACTATTCACATTTGATATACAGTTTAATCATCAAACATAACGCACCTGCGCTTCGTCCCTACCCTTCCAAAATGAGTGACTTATGGCGTTTCCTGAATCTGAAAAATTTCATTCAAAGCATCAGATTTCCATCATCTTATCGAAAAGAAAATCCGACGACGTTTGCTCATATTTTCCTTCTCATTGACAGTTTGTCGTGACCTGACAGCTTGTAATGGTGGGAAAAAACTCATACCTGCGCACTGGGGTTGCTTGAACACGTGAACTAAAACATGTTTTTCTAGCTTCAGTTTCTTACGCATAATAAATTCAGGTCGGATATCTCTAGAATACCACTCGTAACTGCTTTTGTTAATTATTTTTATTATGAAGTAATATAAATTTCTTTATTGCTATACAAAACTAAGTCTTGAAGTGTATAATCAGAAATAAGTTAATACTAAAGCGAAGTTGAATATCTTATAGAATTAAAAGTTACTTACTTTGCATTGTGTTTTGTGGAAATAGACATTTTCATCTAATATTAATGATTTATAACAAACTATAGCTGGTTTTCAAAAACACAAACTAGTTAGCTTTTTATCTATTTTCTACGTTTATATTGGAATGTTTATCAGTAATACAATCTTTTGTGAACTATCTGATTTTTACAAACAAATTTTATTCAATGCAACATGCGTTCTTTTTTATACATAACGTATCATACAAAAAACAGTATTATAACAGTTATTTATTTTGATATTCAAACATTTTCCCCTATCGTTGTTAGTTAAGAGCAAACATCATTGTGAGTAAATTAATATGAATGCCAAGTTAGTTAGTATTCTTTGGTAAATTTAAGTTATATTTGAAGTTGAAAAAAGACCCTAAGTTAGGCGTATTTTATATTTTCTTCTATATCTAGTATAATCTAATCTACCTATATGTAGTTTAATCTAATGCAATTTAATGTTCTAATTCTCATCTAATCTAATAACAATAGAAATAAAATCTAACTGGAAGAAACAAATATAATATAACTTCAAAATTAAAACGATTTTGATTTTTATTCAAGTTAAAAGAAAAGTAAAGAAAAATTAGACTAACGTGTTGATAGCTGAAATAAATAAATTGATAGTTATTAACGAAGCGAATAACTAGACCTTCTAAATAATATGTAACTTTTGTAGGTGACTCTAATTGTACCACATGCATTACTGAATCATGCATGCACACAGACAATACACACTCATCCCACCACACACACTCATGCACACATGCACACGGCTAGTATATGGTACGGTATTTACCGTATTTATGATACTGATAATGAAAAATTACATTTCAAATTTTTTTTACGGTTTTAAAGTCAGCTCAGAAGATCTTAACTGAATTTCTTTTCATAGTTAGTTGGCTTAGCTACCATAAGTAATGATACCGTATACCAGTACTCTGCACGCACAGAAATGCACTCACTCAAACACATACGCACGCAAATCTGTTCAAACACTGGCACAAGCAAATGCATTCATTAAAAATAAATTTACAACTGTATAACTTATGCGTGGAAACATGCTAGTGAACATGCAACGTTTCATAGAGGTTTAAAAGACAGCAAATACCAAGTAATAATGGACATACAAGTGAGACAGTTGAAAGAAGTTGTCTAATCAGAATAACCAAGGACACCTTAGCCCCGATTATGAACCGTAAACAGTTCACCACTAACTGTTAACGGTTATTGTTAATTCTTAACCGTTACTGTGAACCATGAACCGTTAACCCTTCAGCCTCACCTCGTATTTGTAGACCGGTTGGCGCAAGTCTCCGGCTGGATGGAGGGACGTTCGCCGGAAGTTGTAAATGGTGTATCGCGCGGGACCATCTCCTTGCTCGTCAAATTTCACCTGAGACCCGACGATGTCTGCAAAGTCAATTATTTCGTTATGTTTATTGTTAATCATTTTACCGCCACATTTTGTTGTTGCGGTTGCCAATTGCTATTTTCAGCCATTGTGTTTATGTAAAATTTTCTCCAAAGTTATTCGAACAGGAAACAAAGACCTCTCAAAACATTGGTAAGATATTTACTTTTTTATTTTACTTGTTGATGATTTAACAAATACGTACAAATATTTATGATCTAAATTTTGCTTCATTCATTACAGACTAAGTTGTTTATAAATTATATATTTTTGTTCAGTTGTTTATTTATAAAGTTTAAAAATTAAAAAAAGACACTGTACTAAATTTGTATTGATTCGACTTTTTATTAAGTTTGCCTGGTTATTTTAAATAATCAGTCAATAATATTGATAACCTAAATTCATTCTATGAATTCAAAAATGTTCTTTTCAACCAAACGATTTACGAATCATAATGACAAACGTCATTTTTATTATTTATTGATTCCTTAACTAGTTTCGCTAGAGTCATCTAGCATGTTCATAATGAGATTTATACTATTAAAATGGTTAACAGATGTAAATATACATAAGTTAATGTTTCTACAATTAAATATAAAGAACAAATATATATGTTT
>JARUHE010305952.1:0-12432 GCA_031471125.1 Archaeomysis grebnitzkii | reverse complement strand
GACGAAATTGTATACAACTGTATTTTAATATGTTCATATAATATTTGTTGGTGGTATATGTTTTAATTACTTTCTATTATGTGTTATTAGGTCAGGTTATTTTTTATAAAAACAGTTGTGTTCAACATTTTCATACATTGTTCTTAATGTATGTTCATGAAATAGTATTTTACAGGGCAGAGGGTTTACTAATTTTGTTGTCTTATATAAATGAAATTAGCAAATAAATAAATACTAAAATGAAAAACATATAAGAATTAATGACAAAATTGTTTCATATCTGTATTGTTTGCTATAAATTAATGAAAAAACAACATGAATATAGAAATAAAATGTAGTTTAACACTTTTGTGTACACAATAAAATAA
The DNA here is from genome assembly GCA_031471125.1 of Archaeomysis grebnitzkii. Classification (NCBI taxonomy): domain Eukaryota; kingdom Metazoa; phylum Arthropoda; class Malacostraca; order Mysida; family Mysidae; genus Archaeomysis; species Archaeomysis grebnitzkii. The sequence goes on along the minus strand of JARUHE010305952.1, from coordinate 12,064 downwards.
TATATGTAACAGTAGAAACTGAAGTGAAAAACATTTATGATAACCAAAAATGTATTTAAATGCAACAATAATAATTGTGATGTCTAAGAAGTACAAAATTAATTGAAATCACGAAATTAAGTATTTGCATCTTACACTTCTAATATTAAGATGAAACATTAATGGTTAGAACATGGTTTAAAAAAATATTGTTTGCTTATTTTCGGTTGCCTGAGAATTCATAATTATATTCTACTTTTACTGAATTGTTTTTATTTCACGGTTCCTCTGTATTTATATTGTGTTAACACCTTATATTGTTAATTTTATTTCTGTTTTATAACCTTATTTTACTTCATCCAGTATCTATTAATCTTTGACTGCTTTGTGGGTCAATACACTACATTAAATGTAGTCTATACGTCGTGTTAATAAAAAATTAGTAAACTTTAGACTAAACTACTTCAGAAGAATAATTTATCACACAGAAAGAAGTGATATTTTGTGAGAAAATTATAATTTATATGTTAGAGTAAATCAAAGGATTTTATAAACAAACCAAGTGGTCGAAAGTTTCAAGATAAAACATCTTTACGATATAAGTTTCTATCGGGTAATCAGTTGTCATCTACTTCTGGAAGTTTGTTCAGTATTCATACGCCAATAAAATCTGATGATGCTTCCAAATTTGTATTCATGAATTACTACACGAAAGTCTTTTATAATCTGAAGATAAAAGTAATTTATTTAAGTGGCTTCATTTGGCACTTGTTTTGGTTCTGCGCGGCTGAGTCACTACATTTCAATGTTTTTTGGTTATATAGGTCAACTATGTGTTAAATATTTATAGTTTGTGTTTACATTTAAAATTAATTAAAACAAAATTATTTTTGTTTTTTTTAAATTTAAGAACTCCTTATACTATTTATGAAATGTGTCAGCTAAAATTGTCCATTGTTAGTTTACATCATTATATTGAACAAATAACAAAGCTTATAATGTTTAGGAGTATATAATAATAAAAATATTAATTATTATTCATATTTTCATCATAATTTGTTTTATTATTTGGAAACATGTGCAGCTGTAAGCCTGTATACAGCAAATGTTTGTGTGTTTATTGGGAAATTAAAAAAATTGAATTGTTCAATGCTCTAAAACACACAAAAAACATAAAACATGCAACAATAAATTAAGTATTTGCTCTTTTCTCTAAATTTTTGGCGTTCTTCCATACACTCTTATTATAAATATTTACTTTTAATTTTCTCGACACTGGATATTATATGAATTTATATTTGATGTTATTATTGTTATTTTAGCGTTTAATTGTATGTATTATTATTAGCTTCCCTTATAAGTCTAATGGGATCGTTATATTGTTCTATTTTGTTACCTTAGGTAATTCTTTTTTGTTGACCACGTGATTCAGGTTCGTTTTCTCAAACCATTAAAACCATTCATCGTAATTCCAGCGAAATAAATTTGTTAACATTCGTGCACGTACAATTATAAGTTAAATGTGGACATTAACTTGCTTATTAATTTATTTAAAATATTAATGTCAATTAGAAAGAAATAAATTTATTATAAACATTTTTTCGACTTAATAAGGTAAAATCTGAAACAATAGAACAACAGGCGTTGAGATCCAATAGTCTTTGATGTCTTCCCATCTTACAAAGGAAGTGTAATAATTATTTGCATTCACTAACTTTGACCCAACAGTTGCAAACTTTATTCATATGTTCGAATTTGGCAACGGTCTCAGGATGTCAATTTAAACTGTTTTGTTATTATTGTTTTAGGTATTATAATTCAACACGAAACAAATCTTACTTTTAACCGAAAAGGGTTTCTCCTACTTTCATTTATTTGTGCACAACTTTTTTAAGTTTTAATATAAATACACTAACTGTAGATATAACGGTTTTGAAATATAAGTTTTGTTAATTCTATAGAATCTTTTATAAAGACATTTCTTATCGTCAGCACAAAAAGTTCATCAAATAGAGCTTAGTTAGTATTAAAGAAGAGCTCATCTATAAACCTAATTTTATCATTTTAAGTATGTGTGAAATAAGCGCTCAATGTTCTATGTGATATAGCTTGTAAATTAAGTTTATACTACTAGAACTTCTTAGACGGATCACTGTAAAGAAATGGAGTGTCTGTGTGGTATGTGCACAAATACCACAATATTTAGCCTTTCTCATTGCAAATAAATGTACTGAATATTCTCAAGGTGCAGCGCTGGGCATTGGCAGTTTTATTTATAAAATCAACCAATTAACAATTGAAAATAAACGGAGTGTGCATTTGGTATGTATCAATGCCACAAAGGTTAATCTTAACCAGTGTAAAAAAATGTAGTGTGTGTGTATATGCCGTATGCATCAACATCACACAACTTAACCTTTCCCATTGTAAATAAATGGAGTGTGTGTGTGTGTGGTATGTGCATCAATACCACAATATTCACATTTAAATGAATCCTAAACGACACGAAGTAATATTTTTAAGCTATTTTGATAAACTTTGATAATTGTATTTTATATTTTCTGTTTTATGTGAAACTGATAAAAAAATATCTAAAAAAATAGAACTAAATTAAGAAACTTTTTTCCCAATATTTCAATGTAAGTTTTTCAGAAAGTTTGTCTTTTTCATATTCTTGACAGATATTTCTTATCCTTCATCCGTTTTCTTTCTATATTAAATTTATGTCAGGTACACTTTTATATTTTTAAATTTTTATTTGTGTTATTTTTTGGTTCTTAAACTAATATTAAATCTCATTTGTAAGTTTGGCTCAGCACGGGTTGGAAAAGAAAAAAGTTTATTTTACAAAAACGTGAACAAAATCCTTTGAAAGATTTAAGGTTTCAGAATTCTTTCATTTAAAAAAAATTGTTTTGATGAAAATGAAAATTAGGTAATTTTTAAAATATGTTAGAACTATGAATTATGTGAGCACCTTTTATACCCTATAGATCATTGGCTTATATTCATGCATTATATCTAGTTGTTCTTTACTTTATATGACTCGGGTAGAAGTCTATTGTATGCACCAATCAACCAATTAGTGGTGACTGGTGTCTTTAGCGAGGTTCTTACACAACCTCCTGTCTTGGCGCATTCAACTTTTTATTTTTTGGCGAATCTCGAAAAAGTAAAAAAATGTCTTAGGTGCAATCATTTTTAGTTTTAGACCTATCGTTTGTGGTTAACACATTTGCAACCTTAGAGATTTTTTCTCTAAAGGCCACTCGCATTGAAATGGCGAATACATAACAAAAAATCGAAACGATTTCCACTTCTTAAGTTTTACCTTTTTCATTTATATTACATATGAAATTGTATATGTTTGATTATAACTTTGTTTTCTCGCTCCAGTATGTTATTTATATACGTTTTATAACAAAAATTACATAAGGAGTTGTCAATTAAATGTCCATGTAATGAAATAGGGTCTAATGGAACACTAAGAAAACACTATTTGAACTATTTGTTTTGTTTTTTAAATAATGATTGTTTTGCTTCTTTTGTTTCTTTTGAAATTCAAATGTAATATAGTTAAAATGATGTTCTCCATGAACCCAGTGTTTAAGTTTTTTTTAAATGTTTGTAAGTTAATGATATTTTAGCCAAAAGCCAATTTTATGATATCTTTACACAAGTTTTAAAAAAATATTTTGTTTCCATATGTATGCTATTTCGTTACTAAACGTTAAATAGACATTTGTTTCAATCATCTTTTTGATAAGACATTCTTAATTAACATGTTTAAACGTCGAAAGTATAGTATATATAAACACATACACAAGTTATTGCTTGAGGTAATAAATAAAGTGAATAGGTAGATGATGAATAACAAAAACCCCGTAAAGTTGCCATGCATTAATTTTGCTCTTCAGAAGATCTAATGTACAGTATCTTACAGTTCAATTTCTTAGGTTTTACATGCTTTATCTGCTATGATTATATTATTTATTGGCATTCCATTATTATACTAAAGTTTTTGCTCATTTAGTTTTGTTTTATGTTCAACAGATGGAAATGACTTGCCTATTGTTGTATATATTTAATTTTGTTTTTCGTTAAATATCAAATATCAAACTACAAAAAAAATGACATTAAGCAAATGTATTTTGAATAATTTCTGAAACACCTTCAAATACAATATTGTTGACGTGAATCACTTTTTATATACAGTCAGGCTGGGGTCAAGCAAATTCATACACGGGAAAAATCTATCGGTGAGATTTATTTTGTTTTATTAAACCCTTTAAATTAGTACCTTAAAAGCTACCAATCTATACATTATTAAGCATATATTGTATTTATACAGTTTTGCATACATTCATTTTATATTGGAAAAATAATAAAGTTTTGAAAAATATGAATGTGAGACACTTTTAAATCTGCCTCACACGGCAGAGTGCCAAACCTACAGCTGAATTGCCAAACGTACGGAAAAGATATAAATTTATCATAGTCTTAAACACAATTTAACATTCACATTTAATAGTTTTTGTTCATGTTACATTTTAATATAAATAACCTTTGCAAAATGAAATTTATTTTAACAGTATAATAATGTATTGTTATAATAAATAATTAATTATTGTTTTTTATCATTATAAAGTTTACTATGGTGTACCTAAATCGAATTTATAAAATAATTTAACTAGAATACCCAATTGGTAGACGACCAAATAACTTTAAAGTCAAAATCTTGAATTTGTTTTAAATTAGTCATATTTTGTTGAAATTCTAGTAAGACAAGCTTATTTTTTTAATTAAAGTTTTTAAATCATTACTACAGTTTATTATTGATCTATGTGTAAGAATAAATGATACAAAATGTTGCTAACCTATCCGAACAATATCATAAATATGTTCATTTAGACTTTCGTTATCTTATGTTTCCTCCATTACAAAATGTATTACTTATTCCTATAAGTGTAGATTGTAGAGCCTGAATACAAATTATTATAATGTTGATGAATTGAGAGCTGGACAAGGTTTGTAAGACTTTTCAATTTATTAAGGGTTCCAGTTGCAAGGATTGAAATATGGCAACACAACCCATTTTCTTTCTAGAATAATAATGGCGTATATGCATTGTACTTTGTCAGTTGTGTGTACAGGTGATATTTGTTTTCGTGTTAATTGTTTGGTACTTTTTTTAAAATGGAATGTCAAAACAGTGAAATGTTATTATTATGTTCATGCATAATTTGTGATGTTTTAAAAAATGGTTTTGGATCTTATGACTTTAGTAGAAAAACAAATATAATAAACGCCCATAGGCCTGTATTGGATATGGTTGTAGCTGGAAAACGGTCCAATAGAAAATGTAATAATACATTGTATGATGAAGTTGACTGGTTGTTCTGTTTTAAATAAAGTGTTTTGTAGGCCGTGTTTGTTATTTGCAAAAGATAAAATAACCTGGAATCATTATGGTTATTGTGATGTTTCCAATATACACAGAGCTGCTAAAAAGCATAGTCATTTCTATGACAAGATAATTAACCATTTTGCTAAGAAGCCAAGACAATTGAAGTTACAGTATGTTTTAAAAAAATAAGTATCTGCAATAATTTCTTTGGATATTTAAAAACAATTCTTACCATACACTTTTCCTCCGAACACGGGCCTGCTGTATTGTGTGAGAGCCAAAATATAGTTTAATTATTACAATTTACAGTCGACCGCAATATAAGAGTGCCGTTTTTAAATAAAAAAAATAAGAAAAATAACGATTTAAATACCATACTGCAAAAAAAGTAACGTAAAACTTCATTATTTTTTTTTTATTTGAAAATGGAACTTCTATCTTGCTGTCGACTGTACTTGTGTATTTATTTTTGTTTCTTGGTGAAAAATAAAAGTTGATCTTATGTTTTTTTACATAACAACATATTTTGGCAATAGTTAACAAATGAATGACGTGTATTACTTCAGAATAACAAGACAAAGAGCTCTGTGTTTCTAGTATGTGAACAAGTCCAGCCTCTATAAATTACTATTGATTTTGTATCCAAAATTAACTTTCATGTTAAACATTTTAAGATGTAATATTAAACTTTAAAACATGACATTTGATGGCATAAGTGAGTTGTTGGCTCACAGGGATACCTCAGATCAAACACTTCGGAAGTGAAATAAGTCGTACTTAAGTGTTGAATTAAAGTACTACAACAACTTGAAGTTGGATAGAAACATGTTTTTTCAAGTTGTATGGCCTAATCAGATTTCAACAATTTTAAAAAACATTGAATATATCAAAATAAATTAAATTACTTAAATGTACACAAACATTGAAGAATTTATCAAATGAAATATGTGAAAAACCGGCTGTCACAAATATTTTACCATATAAGATCAATAAAAATCCAATTTATTGCACAAATTCATAAATCTGAACTCTATAAATCAGTTTGATGCGATAATGTAAGATGGAACTGAATAACACATCACGCATAAGTTTGCTGCTCAAGTGTCTAATGTATTTGTAATTACATCTCTATCTTTACACAGTATTTATCCTTGATCATCAAGACGAGTATTTCTTCTCTAATCAAAGCCAAGATTAATTGAATTAATAACAAGCAGTTAACTTTCAGGAACTTTCCAATTAAGACGCATCCTGATTTAACGCCCGATTCTCCCTGCAATGAATATATTAACGCCTTTTTATGGCTACACTTTGTGTTCGCTTATTATTTTATTTATATTTTTTTCTGTTTTGCTATCATTTATGTCGACCTTATTAGTATTATTATTACTCTTATTTATTGTTTTAATGCAAAAAAGTTTATTTATGTCAATATTATTACCATTATTGATTGTTTTAATACTATTATGCCCATATATTTACATCTAAAGGTATAACTTTGAAATTAATCAGTTTTCTGCTTAATTATATCAATTTTTAAACAAATGCATACGAAATTGTTTTCATATAATTAAGCTGTCTTTCCAAAAAGTATATATGCGCTATATAGGTGTATTTACGTATGCAATGAAACATACACAGCACTGCTTTGGCATATGAAAAATACTTGAATTTGAAACTTTAGTACATAAAGTTATAATTATTTGGCTATAATTGACCAATGTAAACATATTAATAATCATAAAACATAAGTGATACACTTTTAACGAAAATAAAACAAAGTTTTTCATTACAGGGAATGCAGTTTATACTTCATATATTATATTTACCTTTAAATGAAGCCTTATTGTTGGTGTTACAGCCCCGTAGATTGATTTTCTCGTATTGATTAAAATGTTCATTGCCTATTTATCAAAAAAAACAAATATATTTTAATTTTATATTTATTAACTTTAAAAAAATTAGTGTAAAAATTATTGTTCACAAATACCATGGTTATCTTACTACATGTAGCTGTCGTGATATGATGGGTCTTATATGTTTTATGTCTGATGGTCTATAAGTCAAACCAAAGTATAACCATTTCCATTAAAAATAAATCATATATATCAAACAAGATCAATCTAAAAATATATTCTAAAATAATAACATTATTCAATAACAGTTCCTTTCAGATGCTATACATATTCACTTAATTTCCAATCCATTCTTACATATTAAAATATGGAAGTCCTTTTACAGAAATAACAGGTTTTAATTTTATTTAATAATAACTTTATAAATTTAATGCAATACATTTATACTAGCTCAAACATCTATTTAAATTTAATCAGAAACATCACTTTATATAATTATTTATGTAATACTTAATTTGTAATATATTAGTGCATAAATCAAACACAAATGTAAAAAACAAAATAATTTCCATAAGAATAGTCAATAGCACAGATGAAAAAGTAAAACAATTTAATAAAAAAAAGCCGTACAACATAATTAAAACCTCTATGAGTAATATCAATTAAATGAATATAAAATACAAATTTTAAATTGTAGATAATGTTTAGGTTTTTCCGTCATTGTCTCACGCCCAGGACGGCTAATCTTATGTAGAATAATGCGCTCAAGAAACTATCGTTACTTATTCATTGGTTACTTATGTTTCTATATAAGATCCTGAAGTTTTTTTTTTATAAAATACATTTTTTATACAATATGTAAATGTTTTTTGCAAAATTACTTATCGTTAAGTAGAATTTGAATAAAACTAAATCTTATTCATAAAATATAATAAATTCAAAGTATTTTATGTGGAGGGAATCTGAAATAATTCTTTCAAAATTTCCTCTTCCACTTGACCAATATAAAATACTTTCTTTGTAAGGTCAAAAGATTTGTTCCTCCTGATGTGTTATGCATTCGAAAACTTTCTTCTGTTCGGATTATGAAACAAATTTCACATTTTTTGGCAAAAATTCCAAAGAAATGTAAAAGAAATTAGAAAAGAATTTGAGCATATCTTACTTTTATTTATTTTGTTTTCAATTTTTCATTTCAATGTTACTTTGTATAAACTTTCATTTAATAAAATTGTATTCTCAAGTTTAATTGAACTAACAACCACTATTTTTATTTTGTTTTTCTTCATAAAACATCTGAAAAAAAATCATTTTTTGATTAGGAAAAAAATATTAAGCTATTGAATTGCATTTTAATTTATACCAATTTTCAATCGTACACACGTACATTAATATTCCTAGTCATCAAACTATAGTATGGTATAAGTTATTACAAAGCAAGCACGAATAAATTTGTATGTTAAAAAGTTTCTAAGCTGTCTATTTTTTAATATAATGATGTATATTAGCAGATTAGCACTTTTCTTCCATTTATTGCCTATACAATTATTTGTAGGCCTTCAAAAATTAATTGGTTAATCATGAATTTGTTGACCAACTGGCTTATTCTAAAAACTGCTAAAATTTATATTATTTAAAAATAAATTAGGCAACACAATTCTTCAGGCAATCTACCTTAGAACCTAAAGTTCTTTCATTTGTTTTAAATAAACCTTTTCTAAACGTTCACACAAATATCGGTTCACCATGAAATTCAACTTGTTTATAAAATCCTAGTGACACAGGGTTGTCAAATACAAAAAGCGTGGTCATAGTTGACATTTGGCAACTATTCAGAACCAGATTTTTCTTTTTATTACAAGATTAACAACCGTCTGGTAAGAATTAATATCACTTCAGGTTATCCTAGTTGTTTATTTGAAAATAATTAAATATTTGTGAAGTTTGGTCAACACAAGTTGTATCAATGCAATTAGCTCCATTTCGATTTGCAGACCCCTTTTTACTTTGTTTGTTTGCACATTTTTTAAAGTTTTATAATCATCATGGTAATAACCACGTGGTAAGAAATCAAATAAAATACTTAAATTGTTATATGTGTCAATATGTATATATACATTGTCAAGGCAAATGGTTGGTTGGATGATCTGTTTAAAGTCCTTCTACCCTATTGGATCATTGAGACTAGGGTCTAAGGCGACCCCAATAACTAACAAATGTTTATGAATGTACCACTTTCTATTCTCTGAGCTGCTAGTCAGCAACCAAAAGGAAAGAGGGAGGTTCTCCTTAACATGCGGCCCGCTACAGCAACACGCAATAAGCATTTACAACCTCACCCCTCAAGGCTGTGTCTACGTACAGGCGATTCACCAGCTCATGAGATCTTTTGATCATGCTACTGATGAAATAGCATACTATTTAAATGTTTAGCACCTTTATCAAAGAAATTAGTATATATGATATGAAAGTGCACATTTTTATTGTTGTGTTTTCATCAAGGTAAACTTGCATTGTTAACAAATTAAACTGTTTTAGCAGCGTCAGTATGCGTCCTTGGCACTCAGAAAGCAAACTATCTGTATACTGAAGGTTAACTTTTTCCACCAGAAGATGCTACTCAAAATTAGGAACGTCTTACTGTTAATTTAATAACAATTTTATTTAAGGGTCAATTTATACAGTCAATCGTATACGGAAGATCGTTATGGTATCTTTTATAACGAATTTTTGTGATTATATTTTCAGTTTCTTCATAGGTCGATGTTGGCTCATATTTTTTGAGATATGAAGAATGCAGTGCTGACAAGAAGAGACTTCATCCAAATGATCATTGGAAATAGCTCTAAACCACTTAATGATACAACATTTTTAGACTACATTAAACTAGTTTTATGGGTATCTGTCCTACGGATACCCTATCACAATCATGCGTGAGTCAGTCCGTCGTCGTCGTCTTATGCGTCGTCTCGCGTTCACAATTTAGGTGAAGGTAAATATTAAAGTTTTTTGTTTTTGATTTCGCAGTTTTTTTATTGAACAAAGTTTATAGATAATGAGCTGAATAATAACTTTGCTTAAATAAAAATAATTCTAGAATTATATATATATTTTTTAAAGGACGTTTTATTGCTCAACTTAACTTAGCAAATATTTCACTGTTTTTATAAGAGGTGAAGGTAAATGTTAAAGTTGTTCATTTTCGATTTCACAGTTTTTTATTGAACAAAGTTTATAGATAATGAGCTGAATTATAACTTTGCTTAAATACAAAAAAAACTATATATTATATATTATTTAAAAAATTACGTTTTATAGCTCAAATTAACTTAGACAATATTTCACTCGTTTTATAAGAGGTGAAGGTAAATTTTAAAGTTTTTTTTTAACACTAAACTCCCAATACCACCATCGCTACCAACATCTAACTTTCAATATCATCAATACCAAACTCCCAAAACCATCATAGTCAGCAACACTACCAACACTAAACTTCCAAACCCGCCATCATCACCAACAGTTAACTCCCAATACCACCAACACCAACACCAACACCAACACCAACACCAACACCAAACTATTGTTACTATCGCCACGAGCGCCAAACTATTGATACCATCGCCACCAGCACCAAACTCTCAACAAAACTATTGCCATCAACACCAACCTCACAACACCACCATCAACACCAAACCCTCAACACCACCATCGCGTCGCCACCAACTCCAAACTCTCAACACCATCATCGCCACCACCATCAAACTATTGGTACCATCGCCACCCACACCAAACTTATAATACCATTGCCACCAGCACTAAACCCTCAGCGCCACCACCGCTACTAACACCAAACTCTCAATTGTAAAATGGTTATTGAAGTAAAAATCATCACCGAAATGCCCAAGAAAGAAAAACTTTATAAAGTATATTACTCGCCTGAGAATTAATTTCCCTTGATGTTCGTTTTGTGATTGTTCATTATGAAGCTAAATAAACGTTTTTGGCACACCCCAGCCTACTTTATAGGCTTAAGATAAACACAATAATGGTAATAGAAATATTTCTGAACAAAATGGTTTTCCACAACAAAGTTTGGCCAAACATCGAAGTCAGCCAATGTAAATGTTATTGCAGTGTGATCGTTCAAGTGTGTGATTGTGTCGAAGAAACCTTTCAGCATTGCATTGATTTCTCACAAATTTATGCAACTAATTAAAATACATTTCTAGTCATTCAATTTTCGATTGTTTTATTGACGATAAGAAATACGATCATCGTTTTTGATGTTCATTTGTGAGCTATTTTTTGTCTTGAGATTGTATTTGATTTAATTACAATGGATAAAAATAGATTTTAAATTAAAAAGTTGGGAAAACATTTATAAATAGAAAATACATTTAAAACTCGAAGTTTTGTATTTATTTCATTACATGATGTATCTTATTGTCACATCCGACCTTGGTAAGACTACATTCTGCCAATGCGTTATTTCATAATTTCTTATGTTTTCCCAAAAGCAATTTTCCGTAGGTATTCCTTCTTTATTTTTATTACCAACTTGTTTGGCCGATTACAACCAACAAAATGCATAAAACAAATTACAACAATTGTAAATACAAATATAAAATAAACATTGGTTACATGAAATAATTAAAATATTTATCAAGTAAAAATATAAAACTATGTGGAATATTAAAATCATAAATCTTTAAAAATCCACATGCGATGCTAAGAATTATACCATTCCCAACGGGCATTTTAATGTTGTCATAACGTTATTATAACGTTATTTTAAAATCTTCTAACATTTATACAACGTTGT